>JAHVYC010000019.1:0-213723 GCA_020623665.1 Calonectria multiphialidica
AAGATTTAAAAGTTTATAAATTAGATCTATTCCTAGGTATTATTATCTTATTAAGCTTCTTTTTTCCTAAAGAAAGGAAAATTTTATATATATTAATTAATATTTTAATAAATATAGTATTTTAAAAATAAATATATAAAATAAAAAAAGTATAAATAAGATATTTATTTTTCTTATAAAATAATAAAAAAGATTATTTTTAAATCTTAAAATTTTATTTACTTTATAATATAAAAATATTTATTTAAAATATATATTTTATATTAAATTTATAATTATTAATATAAAAGCTTAAAAAATTAAATATAGATTTTTTTATTAATATAAATATAATTATAATACTTATAAAAAGAATATAATTCTAATTATAATAATTTTTAATATTTCTAACTAATTAAAAAAGTAAAATTAGACTAGGTTTAGTTATTTTAACTAACTAATCAAATTAAGAACCCTTTTATACCTAGACAAACTACTCTTCTTTAAAGAGCATAGAGATACCAGTTAATAACGAAGACAGGTCCAGATTCGCCTCGCTACTCTCGTCCACTAACTCCCGTGGCGAATTCTTTGCGCCAGACATACTCCTCTCTGCGACACCTTTATGTCATGCACTGACTGACTGGAGGCCTCCTGATATCATTCGGACGATGTGGCCAGTTTCCAATACCACATTGCTGACTACGGCAAAGGTGAAGTGAATATTCTGCTAATACGCAGTAGAATAATAGCTCAGATAGCCCAGATATCCTTTACATCCAAATCGATGATATGCGAGCATAACTAGGTCGCACATGCTGGTCGATGCAAGCCGCAATATACAATACAACCCCTGTAAGTTTGCTCTTCAATGACGTGCCTGGGTGATAGACTGCCTGCACCCAATATTTACCGCCAGAAATGCCGTAAATACAATAAAGTCGATTGGAATATGTCTTGCAGAACACTTCTTTATTATTTCCCTGTTTTCTATGGATATAAAACTGAAT
The DNA here is from genome assembly GCA_020623665.1 of Calonectria multiphialidica. NCBI lineage: Eukaryota > Fungi > Ascomycota > Sordariomycetes > Hypocreales > Nectriaceae > Calonectria > Calonectria multiphialidica. The sequence goes on from JAHVYC010000019.1 coordinate 990, forward strand.
GAATGGTAGAAGAATGATGGTGTGGCGATGTCACAGGGTTATAAACAAATAGGGGTTGAACTGGGGGCTGTGTGACAGCATGAAAACTTGGGCCAAAAATAACTACGCTGGGAATAGACATATTTGCAAGAACTCAAACAATGTCACTTGAGGAAACTTTACATCAAGTAATGTTTTATTTTTGTCACTCCGTCTAATGAAAATACAAAAGGGAAAAAGTTAATGAACATAATCAGGTGGTACGTATCAGCTGAAATTCACCAAACTTCCCTCCATACTACGCCAAGTCAAAGAAATATTCATTAAATATCGTGGGCCGTGGCGGCCTGCCGAAAGCGGCATCTGTAAATCCTCTCAAGCAGAGCGAGTGTCTGTTGTTGGCAGTGTTGTGTTGATTTATTTAGTTGACGGCAATGCGTCGGGACTCGTGCTTCTTGACCTTGGGCAGAGTGATGTTCAGGATGCCGTCCTTGAAGCTGGCAGTCACGGCTTCCTGGTCAACCCTGGTGGGGAAGTTGAAAGTCCTAGAGTACTCGCCGACAGTGCGCTCGCTGAGCCAGTACTTGGCCTTGTCAGCAGGCTTCGTCTGGGCGGGCTGCTGTTCAGTCTTCTGGATTTCAGTGCTGGTAGTTTCCTTGGGAGCTGCGTCGGATTCATCTTCAACAGTCGCCTTGTGGGAAGGCTTCTCTTCAGCGCCTTCGGTGATGGCGCCGCTCACGGGAGCGTCCTCGACAAGGCTGGCGGGGGGAGTGCCGGAAGTGTAGGTGCGCTCCGTCTTGCCTCGGATGAGCATGGTCTGGGGTTCGGTGAACTCAATGTGGACATCCTCCTTCTTCATTCCGGGGAACTCGCCGTGGAGCTCGTAGGTCTGTTCCGTCTCGCAGACGTCAAACTTGGGCTGCCACTGGGGGATGCCGGTCCGGTGGGTGCTCTGACGGGAGTAGCTGTCAGAGTCGTCGAGGAGGCGGAAGAGGGGGGAGAAGGAGGCATCGTTGTTGAAGTTTCGGGAGAAGAAAGCCATTTTGGTTGTTGATTAAAAGAGACAGAGGCTTGATAAAAGTGTGGTGTAGATTGTAAGAGCGTTGGGGTTTGAAGTGCTTTGTGAGAGTGTAGAAAAGATGTTGTTGATTGTTTGCTTGCAGAAAAAAAGATCCAGTATTGGAGGAGACGAAGCAATTATTTATAACTATATCCAAATAATAAGAGATTCTAGTGGTGTTTTCGAGAATACTTGGGAATCATTGTATGCGAAGACTCTGGAAACTCCTGGATGTTAGTGGAATATTCTGGCACCACTGCAGGATTCGGTAAAGTTGACGGTTCTGGACTCGAAAAATAAATAACCAATTCATAAATAAGAAAATAAATAAATAATACATGAATAAATAATAAATAATGCCCATAGCGAATCGATTAACACTGAACCTTAGCGCATTAGAATCTTTCTCCATTCTTCATGTCATCACAGCCTGCTTAATTGTTGATGATCTGTGCGTGCACTTCATGTGGCTGAAGTGTGGCTGGGGGTGGGGGCCTTGTAACGAGCCCTGGCCGAAAGGGAAATCGGATGGCGTACCCGTGTCAGCCGTGTAATTAATTAAGTCAACCCATGTTAAAACGTATGTGGTGATCAAATAACTAGGTACAGGTCCCACTTCCATCGCTTCGCTTATTTTCGTCGTAACATTGTGGGACTTTAGAGTGAGCAAAACATGCGCGGACACTCGGAGAGTTTTTGCCATTGTGCGCGTATTCATATTACTTGTTGTCGTGGGTTAAACACGTAAAGCCTCCCCCTAGAATACGGGGGAAACCGTCTGAATAGATAATAAATAATACAGGATATAGTTGGTAGGCCGTCAAAAAAACGCTGATTTAAAAAAAGAAAAGGCCCTGGTATTTCCTTCCTTTCGCCCCCCCAAAACGCCTTTTTGTTTTCCCGCTCTTAGTGACGCATTCGTTTCGTAGTTGCAGCAAGTTGTGTGGTGTGTTTGCTGCATTATACCACAAGTAGACCAGCGACCAAAGCCACGCCGAGCAGGCCGGGGCCGTTCAGAGACACAGCGCCCGAGGTGGAGTTGCTGCTGCTGCTGCTCCCGCTGCTCTTCCCGCCCTTGCGGGGCATCAGCATCTTGCCCAGCTCCGCGTAGTCGTTGGTGGTGACGCAGGTGCCTCTGTAGGTGCACGTCTCGCCCGCTTCGCAGTAGGTGCCGTCGCCGCAGAGGACGGACCCCTCCGGTATGCAGGAGCTGGCGTCGTGGAGCTCGAACTCGGGCTCGCAGCGGCTGGCGTCGCCCGAGCACGCCTCGCCGACGGGGCAGCACCCGCCGCTGGTGCACGACCTGCCGGCTGCGCAGTAGGTTCCGACGTCGGGGGAGCAGCACTCGGCCGTCTTGGGTATGCAGAAGTCGCCGCACAGGACCTGGAACGAGTTGCACGCCACGCTCAGGGCCTTCTGGTCTTCGCCCTCGTACAGGCCTCGCTGGACGTAGAAGCCCGTGAGGCTGGCGGTGCTCAGGCTGGCGAGGGCCAGAATGAGGGTGAAACGGGCCATTTGGTGTTTTTATCCTTTTTTGGGTGTGAATCGTATTCGAGGATGGATCAATGTCGGACGGCTGCTGTGCGATGATGTCTTGGAGCAGGTGGTCGCAGAAGCTGAGGTGGGATTTAAACGGCCGGTTGATAACAATCGGATGGTGGCGGGATAAGTGGGCTGGCACATCACTTTATAATGAGACAACATCTACGTGCATGTCAGCAGCAGCGAGCGGCATCAGCATCCAGTCACCCAGTAACTACTCAGCACTCGGTACCAGGGGTCCGGTCTGCTCGGCCTCTCTGTCTCTGCCTTGCAGGGCTTGGCGTGGCCCTGGGGGTGATGTTATCTCTCTCTCCCTCCTTCGCGCAGCAGCGTGCAGGTGTGCGAGTGGGGAGCAATCAGTGCCTAATTCATTTATGCTTATGGGCTCCGCGGATGCGCGGGATTCGCTGGATGACGTGAAGGCCCCCGGTTTAATTCATTCCTTAACAGGTCCTACGCCGCGAACAAGTCCGGTTTATGACCAACAGAGCACGCGGCGGACGCAGGAAGTGGGCCAACAAATGGCACCAGCCACAGGGCTGACGGACGGGCCTCAGCTTTCTCTGGGCACTGCACTGGGGAGGGGGGGATTGGAGGGGGAAACACTGGGGGGGCAACGCAAGCCCAGAGGGTCGGGGTGGTAGCGACGGTGCAAAGAGGAATTCACCGAACAGTGCAGTCGAGGCAGTGCCCCCATACAGCAGATTGAGCCGTCATCCTTTCAATTGGACCAGTTGCAGTGCATGCATTGCGTGCTGATCACAGTCTTGATTGCTCCCATGGCTTGTTGCACGGCGCAGCGGCGATCCGTCAATCTCCCCGACAATCACTTCCCAACTCATCGCTCTAGCCTGTCTCTCTCTGCCTCGATGACAGATCCCGAGTGTCCATTTTATCGACTTACTGTGTGTGTGCATAAACAAACAATGCATGAACCCTTTGCGCGCGAGCGAAGCAACGATTTTTTGTCATAGCAACGCCAATTGCTTTTTCTTCCCTCTTCATGCTGGTCCCATTTACCAGGGCCATCCATCCTCATGGATGGATTGAAACATGTTCTCGTCGGCGATTTCCTCTTCTGTCAAGCACGTGCGTCCACCCTCAACCGTTAAAGCCGAGTTCCAAAGGTGGAGCAAAAGCCACGAGGGTCATTGCTCGACGAGTTCCAGACCATTACTTGCAGATGGCCTCAAACCGCCATCACGATACTAGACCGGCGCAACTATTACCATTCCTAGCCCATATGCCCAGCCGGATCTCGATCTATTTGATTTTTATATATGACGGTGCCCTTCTTCCATTTCTACGCCGCATTTATTCTAAATGCGGTCAATGTCGCAGGGTTTTTAAGTGCAACTGACAGCCCCGCCGTAAGATCCGTCTTGGCAAAGAAAAAATTGCTCACGCGTACTTTTTTTTTAAGTGCTGCTTGGCGGGCACCAGAGCTTCGGCTAGATCCGCAAAAGTACTCGGATTGATGCAGAAGAGCCCCTTGCAGAAAAGTAATTTTTTATGGTCTTCGAAAATTCCCCGTGATGGGAGCTGTCAGCACGGGAAACACGACGACCATGGCTTGCCCTGTCCTGCATAGTTACCCTGGACACGCGTAAAGAACACCTCGGCTGCGCAGATTAGCCGTTACATGTCACTGAAGAGCCAGAACCCCCCCAGCAAGCCCCATCGCAGTCAACCAGGGAGTGGAACCCCCCATGCTAAATCCCCGGTGGCTTGATGGCTGCTCAGGCATGCAAATCGAATCTTCCTTTACGTTTGCGGGTGTCGTGTCGCGTGCCCGCTTCCCCTGCAGCATCGAGGTCTCATAGATGTGTCTGCGACACACTCAAAATTTCTTGATTTTATGGCTACTTCTGTGCTTTAACCTTGTCTTTATCTAACCGTCCACTGGTTCATCATCGACTCAGGACCATTCCCGAGCTGATTGGCCGGCTACACCTGTGGGGTTGTCTCTGAGCTGTGGCGCATGCTCCCATTCGCGCGGACGGCAACAAAGTGCCGAAACTGACAGCGTTATTGCCATGGAAAGGCGCTGCAATGACGTCTCGACTCGCGCCTGAAAGCCAGCCGTGCCTCGAAGAGAAAAGCCACAGGGCCCAAGTCTCGCATCTGAAGAGGAAATGTATCTGCTGGCGTTACATAACGAGCTGCCTCTGTGCAGCCGTTCCATGACGATGGTGACGTCAACCATTGGGTGCTGTCGATTGCGGCATGCCTCAGAACCTCAGCAATGTGTAGCCGAAACAGTTTCACCGTGTACTTAATAGTTGCTCAGTATTCCTCTTGGAATTCATAGAAACCACCAAAAAGCAAAGATTCAAGTCAACTGTCCCAATTTCAACTCACCAGGCCGCTGTGCCATTACCTGACATTCCTTCTGGGACAATGCCCTTCTTCGACCACAACAAAGACACCCAAACACGGGGTCGATCGCTATTCCCTCGATCGCATCACCGCCAGTATGGGCCGTACCAAATGTCGACTCGGCCTCGCTTTGGGCAGTGGTTGAAGTACACTTGGCTGGACCTTCTCACCATGGTGTGCATGGGTGCCATTGGTTTGGGAGTAAGTCAAGTCAACTATTTCCCCTCAGGGTTGACAAGTCATTGACATGGCCTCGCAGGTTTATGAAGCGCACCCAGCGCCATCAAGATCGTTTGCCGTCACCTTTTCGGACGGAGAGGTTGTGTATCCCGAGTTTGCCTATCCGCTTCGAGATGAAATCATCCCCATCTGGCTGGCTGCGTTTTTGGCTAGCATCATTCCCATCTTCATCATCCTCGTCATGCAGATCCGCATTCGATCTTTCTGGGATGTAAACAACGCCGTGATTGGCCTCCTATATTCCCTAATCACCGCCGCCGTGTTTCAGGTCTTTGTTAAGTGGCTCATCGGTGGCCTGCGCCCACACTTTTTGGATGTGTGCAAGCCAGACATCAGCCTGGCAAACGGTCAGGGCTACAACGAGAAAGGGTTTAACAAAATTTACTACACCAAGGAAATTTGCACCGGGGATCAAGACCAAATCGACGACAGCCTCGAATCGATGCCAAGTGGCCACACAACTGCGGCCTTTGCTGGTTTTGTCTATCTATATCTATACCTCAACGCCAAACTCAAGGTCTTTTCCAACTACCACCCCGCTATGTGGAAGCTCATTGCCATCTATGCTCCGCTGCTCGGCGCAGTCTTGATCGGAGGAGCCCTGACGATTGACGAGTTCCATAACTGGTACGACGTCTTGGCCGGCGCCATCATCGGCACTGTCATGGCCTTCTCCGCATACCGGATGACATACGCTGCTATTTGGGACTGGAGGTTCAACCACATCCCCCTCAACAGGGGCGCTCCCTTCATGTACGCCATCGAAGAGGCCGACCTGGTGGATGCTGTCTTCACTAGAAGGGCGGGATGGGGATCTTACAGGCAACCTACCGTGGGCGGCAAGCATCATCATAATGGTGACGGAGCCTTCCACCACGAAGAACACCATCAGCCAACCATTCCTCGAAAAACCGTAGGAAGTGGCGCAAGGCGATCCGAGGATATCGTTTGAGGGAACGAGGAATTTGACGAGTAGAAAAAATAATGAGACATGTTTACTTTGGCATACCCAATCTGTCTATAGACACAGTCCCAAGTCTAAATAAGCATAAGAATCTTGAACTTTATTTTTCATGCCGTACCCTTCTGATTCACAGTCCCCAATTGACAGATTCGACCTCTAATAGAGCTAAATCTGCACGTTCCCGCTGTCTCAGACCCACCCTGTCTGAGAATACATGAAATCGTCATGCCGGTGGTGGAGTAACAGGGTTGCGGAATAACGGAATTACGGAGTGGATATTCACGCCATGCTGACCGTAGTCGACATGGCGTGGGAGGCCACAACACTTTCCCTCCTGCTCAAATCACGGCATTTACAGTACTTGAGTTGATGTATTGCTACGAAAAATGGCCCGAAGAGCATTGAACGTGCCAAAGGCCTGCGAGGCTTGTCGCCGGTCAAAGTACAGGTGCAGCGGCCAAGAACCCTGTCGGCGCTGTGTCGAACGGAACATTGTCGTCCAATGCACATATCGACGACGAACACGAGACAGGGGACCATCGAAGCGAGCCGAGAAAGCTTCTCGCAATGTCGATACGTCTACTGCTGCCCCGGATCCGCCAGCTAGTCTCCCGGGCTGGGCCAAAGGTAGCCCCGCCGATATGGATTCCGATGACACTGCACATACACCTCTCTACTCTAGTGTCACGGCAGCCCATGGACTTGAATCCGAGTTCTTGACAAACCCGCGTTTGTTTTACGGCGCATCATCTGCGTTTGCCTTTCTGCAACAACTTCATCATCTCTTATCTGAACCTACGTCACAACCTCGACAGAGCCACGATGACAGACCGGGTCCTACTCCGGGCCCTACTAAAGAAGCAGTTTCGGGTCTGGACCTCTTTAAGCAACGGTCCTTTTTCTTTGGAACACCAGCACGAATCGTCACTCCGTCCCCTGAGCAGTCCTTTGGCGGCACCGACTTCTCATTAATACTGCCTCAAGGCGAAGCCCTGATGTTTTTAAAACTTTACAAGGCGACAGTTTACTGTTTCCTCCCTTCTTTCTCATTCAGCGAGCTAGATGATCTCGTCAATTCACTATACGAAACCTCGGACTGGCTCATGCAACCGCCTTCCCAGCTTAGAGCCACAGCTTTGGCCATTCTGGCCAATGGCGCACTGCAGACGAAGAGCACTGACATGGCGGAGACGTTGCTCGGCCTAGCTAAGCAGCAGGCGAGCTTGTGCGATGACGTCGTAAGTCTCGCCATGATCCAGTTTTCGCTCCTCCTCGCCCAGTATCAAAATAATATGGGCCGACCGAATGCCTCATATCTCCACATAGGTGCCGCCTGCAGAAAGGTGCTTGCCATGGGGTTGAACACGGGTAGAGGCGAAACAGCTTTTAGCGAAAGCGCGCAACAATGTAGAGTAATATTGTGGGCTGTATATTATCATGAAACGTATGTCCATGTCATGAACGGATGGCCGGTTACGCTAATTGTATTCCCACGTAGCATCCAAGCGCTCATATCAGGCCGTGGCAGTTCGCTGAGGAAGGCGGACATCAAAGTCCCATTTCCACACGACCAACCTTTTCTAGTCACCCTCTGCAAGATTGCCATGCTTGCAGAAGATAGCGCAACGGGAATCTACAGCCAACAATACACATCGTTATGGGGTCTATACACCTTTGCAGACAAGATGCGCCGAGATTTGGAAGTTCTTGCTGGAGAATTGGAATTCAATCCACCGGGGCTGGAAGACTTCCAAACTACGTCAGTTGCGTTTAAGTCACTGTGCCTGCGGTATAGTAAGTGACCTCGAGCTTGATGTGGCTCCGTGACAAAACAAACAACATATTAGAAACTGAGCTAATCTTTCCCAGCGTACTACCATACAACACTTCTCACATTTCGTCCCTTTCTCATTGCCGAGTATGCGCTAAGTCGGAGAAAGCAGCACAGTGCTTCACTAGAGCCGCCTATATGGCTGCAACAAGCATGCCGGTATGCCATAAACGCCGCCCAGGATGCCATTCTTTTCACACGCACCATGTTCAACCAAGACGGGGCATGCAAGGTTTGTCAACTCTCGCTCCACTTGCCCAAACCGATGAGATCTAACGTGAGGACAAGAATGTCCGATACATCACATTCTACATTGAATCCAGCTGCGTGGTTCTATTATATGACAGCCTGAGGCACCCCTTCAAACTTGAATACAATAAGAAATACATTGAGATGGCGCTGCAGTGCATACAAGAAATGATACAAGATGACCCTGCGAGTCAGACAAAGATCTCTGTCGCTGAGATGCTCAGGCTAGTCGAAGAGGTAGTTGCGAGACACGAGGCTCGTTCATCGATGGCATCTCAAGAGATCAATAACTCGCCCACGGACGGCCCTCAGAGTAGTGAACAGGGGACACAAGAGTCACCTGCACAGGCAGATAACACGCTATCTGACATTGGCCAGCAGATTAACTATGGAGAAGGAACCCCGTTTGAGTTCAGGCAATTCAGGTTCGAATCGCAGGAGAGCATCCACGAGATATTCTCGGCATTTGATCCTGATGTACTGACTACCGATCTCATGAGTTTTTTCCCCATCGATACTTTCCCGTCATTGGAGGAATAGGGTTGATGGGAAGATAAATCCCTGGTTCAAGGTACCAGAGGGATACTTGACGGAGCTGGCCATCGCATAGCCACGTTTAAGGTCAGTTTAAGGTGGCCGAGAAATTTTTTCCAGAAATAAAATGGCCAGTGTGGTGTTTCTCAGGTTCAATTCGAATAACTTCACCCTTGTAATTCGGAGGATGCAACATGAACGGTGAAATCTGCAATCTAGATATCTTGAAAGAATCAGCATATTTGATAACGATACGAAACAAAATAGGGAAACTAAATCTACATGTGACCATGCATGTCAATATAGGTTTGAGGCCATTCCATCGAGGCGTTTCTATTTGCCCTTGCAAAATGTACCGCACACAACACCTCATTACATGGAAAACGGGTCACTGAAAGTTTCTGTTGTAATTTTAAGCACCGCTTTTTTTTTCACTTCTTATTTACTCTCCACCTGGTTGGCATTCAACATCTGAAATGATCCGAAATTGACTCCGGTTTCCCAGCCACCCAAGGCGCATCATTAATCCGGCGCCGGGAGCCCCGGTCGCCGTATAAAAATTTGAACAGCCGCTCTGGTTTGGAAACTTTTTTTCCTTTCTTCTTGATGGAAAACCTACTAGAAAATCCTTCTTATTCACTCTGGCTTTCACTACACCATGGAGGCGACGGAGGGGAAACAGAAGGAAAGAAGAACGCCGCCGACTTACCTTCTGCTCAACGTGTGTGGCCTTGTGCTGCCATGTGGTTCGGATAAATTTCGAAGCGCAACATTTTCTCCCAACGATGAACCGGAAATTTTCGTAGAACAATCCCGACGGGGATTTTAATTGCCTTGCCAACCTGCCAGGGCAGCCTATTGGCGTGATTGTGCGAGGATGGTGGAGGCCGCGTCTCTGTCGTGTTTATGACACTGCAAGATGGGCTTTCCCCGGAGGCCGCCCCCAATTGGCTCGCGTCTTGTTTCCATGCTCAAAATCCAAAGTATGCACACTCGCACGCACGTGGGTCCGGTGTGGGTGCACTGCGTCCCGTTATCTGGTTCGTGATTGATCCGCAACTAGTGCGAGAACTGTTGCTGGTATCCACAACCCACCAAATTTGATGAAGCTTACTGCTGAGGCAAGTAAGTACTGTAGGTTATACATTCTCTCCAACGAAATTGGCCTATTCCAACTTGGCATACAATACGATCAAGCCAAGAATCGCGTCCGTTTGGATTGGATTTCCCAACCATATTCCCCCTACCATATTGCTAAAGTATTTTGCTCCCATTCAAACAATCGGTCTTCCCAACAAATAGCAACAGGGTAGGTCTATCTTTTGTGAGGTACGACTCTACGAGTGTCCACAATAATTGAAGTCGTATTGACATCAAAACTTGACAGTCCCATAACTTATTACATCAATATATGCTTTGAATTAAATGCAAAAAAGAAATGGGCTGAGATTATCTTACAAGTGCAATTGGATGCTATGTGAAGCAGTTGAAAAATTGGAACATTATCACGAACGGCACCAGCTTAACATGATGATAGCCCGTCAAAAGAATAGATGCTATCATTCCTCTTCGCATCTGCGGAGTGTTCACTTCACTTTTATCATATTTGCAATGTGACATAGCCTATGCTTGATGTTAGATGCCATTTCTATGGGGGCCAAGTGTGCGAAACCAAACCCCGATGACATAGTTGGATGAGAAAAGATACGAGGACAGGCCAATTGACGAAAGATTTACCTCACCTCGGAGCCATTACCTTATCGGCAGCCTAATGTGAATGAAACAGGTGCCATTGACGTGCAGAGAGCTTACTCTATGAAATCTTGGCATTGGAGGGTGGCTTGTTTACCGGTCAATTCGGCAGGCCTCCGTATGGTGGAGCGTTTCTTTCTGCCGGCTGAAGGGGGTGCTCACCCCGGCGAGCAACCAGGGCTCTGGAATATACAGGGCATAATTTCTTGGTTGATATTCTTGGTCGTGTGTCCTAAACGACATTGGGTCCCGGTAGGCGAGTATTACTGAGAATTCGGCTGTAGCCTATGTTTGGATAGCCTGCCAAGTAGAAATAGGATACCAGCAGCGGTTGATCACTGAGAACGGCGACTTCTGGTAGAACTGAGCTCCATTCTGTGGATTTCAAACCCATCGCACAGGATGAATCTATAGGATGATTTTAAACCTCCGAAAAAATCCGCCCTTCGTGATATCTTTAGTCTTTTTGCATGCTGTATCCCAACCAGACGGCAAGCGCACAGTCTAAAAAAAACCAGGTTAACATGTAAAAGGGGCAGTATATTTTACAATCAAGTATTAGAAGGGGCATGGAAGGACTAATACAGAGACAATGGACCCGTATTTCCGGTAGACCTTAAGCAATGCCCCCGGGCTATAACAAGATGGTTTCGGAGCTGATGGCCCGAAGTAGAGTATGGTTCGGCCAGATCGCTTCCGGTAACCGAAAGCCGCTAGTGCAGGTACCCCACCATAAAAACAATGTTTATAACGAGAAGCATACAAATATTCTGCGCCAATTCCCTGGTTACCAGTTTTTTGACTTGAAGCTGCCTGGGTCTAATTATGAATGTAAATTTGTCACAGCACAGATTCCATTCTGATATGTTAGAGAATTGCTCCATGTTCACAGCCAGAAATGCACGTGATGTGCCATGGTGAGCGTATTAAGCGAAATGGCAAAACCAAGCCGGCGAGAATACGAGTCTCCACACAGCCTTAACCCGTTTCTTTCAGCTGCCCATTCGGTAGAAACTTTGAAACGGTCTAATTATTTATTCCATCCACAAAAACCCCGATTCGACAACCGTCTCAGGTGACGATCAGCTAATGTGGCTATTTCTCCGTTGGTGAGGACGGTGAATGTGAGTAGCCCGGAATGTAACATACCATACTTAAAAACCCAAGAGCCTTTCGAAGCAACAAAGGTTGTCGCCGCAGCATTTACACCATTCTAGTGTGTATTGTCCTACGAAGAAAGAGATTGATACAGCATCTCCTATCGAATCAACCTATACCTCGCCGCAATTCTCATCGCCATGTGGTCACTCACAAAACTTCTTACCATTGCCTCGGCAATTCCCGCAGCGCTCGCTTTGCCATTCAACGAGACTGAGTCCACGGATGTCGAAGACCTCTTTGCACGAGCAGGCACACCCAGCAGCACTGGAACCCACAATGGGTACTACTATTCCTTCTGGACAGACGGCGGAGGCCAGGTGGACTACACGAATGGTGCCGCTGGTTCATACAGTGTTACTTGGAAGAACAATGGCAACTTCGTGGGCGGAAAAGGCTGGAACCCTGGAAGTGCCAGGACAATCAACTACTCTGGTTCCTTCAAGCCTAGTGGAAATGGCTACCTGGCTGTTTACGGCTGGACCACGGACCCTCTCATCGAGTATTACATCGTTGAATCGTACGGCACGTACAACCCGGCATCTGCAGCCAAGAAAATTGGTTCCGTCACCAGCGATGGAGGAACCTACGACATTCTGAAGACCACCCGAGTCAACCAACCTTCGATCCAAGGCACCAAGACATTTGACCAATACTGGTCAGTCCGCACCTCCAAGCGTGTTGGTGGCTCAGTTACTGTCGGCAACCATTTCAATGCCTGGGCTAAATACGGCTTGAAGCTGGGCAAGCACAACTACCAGATTGTCGCAACTGAGGGTTACAAGAGCAGTGGCTCATCCTCAATCACTGTGCGATAATGGGCTGTCGGCTCAAATATGACAGCTACTTGACTGTGTTTCTGGGGCGCGGAGGTTGTTGGCAATGTAAAAAGGGGCTCAGTTACGCGCTTGCTATACTGAAGTATATACATGTATATATTTAGCGGATTGTATCATAATTATAAAGAAAATTAACACACCTGGAGTGAAAGTATGGATTCCAACGCCCCTAAGAAACAAAAAGTGACCAGTTGATTATTGCTTCTATCGGTAAGGGAAAAAATCAACTATCGGCTCAACCAGGCAGCAAACCTAGGAACACCTTGATAGTACAACCGTTTTTCAGATACAACCATTGGCGTCAAGAAAACGGCCCCTCGCCGTACAACTAACTTTATTATTAGGCAGCACAACCTCAATGGCTTCTATCCTTACTGCTACAAGCTGGCCTTCCAACTGACACCACTAACTTGAAATTCTCTTTCTAGCGTTGAGATACCTTGAAGCGAAAATGATATGACTGACACGTTATCCAAACTTCAGAACAAAGAATAGAGTATTGAAACAGGTTGGAGTTTTGATGTAGTGGAAAACACACACCAAGCCCAGAAAAACAAAAGTGTTGACTAATTGTCAGGGCCTTCGAGGGTGAACATTGCCTGAGGGCTGTCAAGGACGAAGTAAAATAAATAAATGACATTGAACAATAGTGCTAAGACAAATATTATAAACATCACTAGAACCTTATGATTAAACAGTTCCTCAGAAAAAGGGAAGCAACAAATTGGATCAAAAATCATGAATTGAGACGAAGCCGGGGCCGGCTCCTGGTGTCGTGACCAGCGGGCCTTTATCACTAAGTCCAGTGTTGCAGCCGAGCTATCTTTTAACCGATTTTCCTCTTGGCCCACCTTGGACCAACACACTGACATAAAACAGAGGGAATACCTATTCAGTCACAGTATTACTAAGTCCAACATTGTCTCCCCTATCCCTTTGAGTGTGCGATAGCTGCAATTAGGTAACGAACAGGGGGACCAGCCAATAAGAGAATAAAAAGGCTGAGGTACTTCTATTGCCTGCTTTTTTTGGTGGCAGCAAAAGTCGTCATAGTACAAGTGGCAATGTTTTGCCGATCAACGTCATTTCTCTGTTTAGAAAAATGACTACTAATATACATAAATTTATTGGAAGGTTCTTACCACCCTCAAGTCACCGCCCGTACCTAGAACTATGTGGGGCTCGTAACCCAGGTGCAGCTATCGCACACTCAAAGGGATAGTGTGGCCTGGCGACGATGCCGACGTCAGGGTCAGAGAATCGAGCATAAGACTCCAACGAGAATAAATCTAAGCCACACTCACTTCTAATGTCGCCATCATTAGCTCCGCCATTCAAGGCAACAAGGGCGACGCGAAAGCGTTCCTCTAGGTCGTCATTTCCATTGGCGTCGAAAGCCCCCGCCATGAGTTCCCAAGCATCATGCCCCTTTGGAGTGCTAGGACAAGTGCAGCCGCCATATAATCCCTCAAGCTTGGCCTTGATTTCGTCATAAAGCGCCCCATATGTTTGCAACTCCCTAGGCAATGAAGTAGTTGTTGGTTCAACAATTCTGGCAAGATCTTCGAGCTCGACAGGTCTCCCTGGTACCGTGTTGCGAAGGCTGATAGCTTCGTATCTCCAAATCTTGGGGCAATTGTATCTCCAGCAAGCTATGTATAAAGAGAGAGAACCAAGAATGTATTCTGCAACATCATAATCTTCCATTTCTAATGACCATCGTATTGTTTTGAGTGTCCAGGCTGCTAGGTCAAGGACTTGCTGATCGCTTGTGAGACATCTGGCCCAATTGTTTGTTTCTCCACACAGTACATCTCTTTCATAGTCGAGAATATAATTGGGGAGAGTTAATTCATACGTTGCCACGACACCGCGTTCACTTTCCATTCCTTCTCCAAGGCCGTGACAGCATCCTGTTGGTGCAGCTCGATCTCGGAAAGCCTGCAGCCTTTTTTCCGCGTTGTTTAAACTGATGGGCATGTATGCTTTTGGTTGCGAGGTCTCCATCCTTTCTTTTTCACAACTGATCATTTCCATTATATCCTGTCGCAAATTCTTGATAAAAGCTCCCGGTATATCACGCGGGGTGGTGATCAAAAGCCATTCGACAATTTTGTGCCAAGCTGCGTCTACATCCCCGTATCTCTCTCTTGTTGCTCCGTAATCGATAATTGTTGTGAAATGGAATATTACAGATTCCAAATCGTACCCTGGACGCCACCTGCCGTCTCTGGCAATAAAGCTGGACCATCCATGCCATGCCATCCATGGCTCGGCGTCGCCCTCATTCCATAATCCACCAGGTGTTTTATTACACCCGTCTGTGTGCTGGCTGATCCTCTGATTACCAGGGTCGCGCTTAAGCACTATGCCATCCGACGTAACACCGTGCCACCCACCATCACCTTTACCCAAAACCTACATATCATAATATTTGAGATGGTTTCCCCTGGAAGGCCAAGGCATTCCAGTCCGCTTCCAAGGTTAATCAAATGGATGTCAAAGCCTTATTTTCCACAGTCACACGCACTAATCCGCCTTGTTCGATGCTATACAGTGGTCCCAAACTATACGATAAATGTTGCTTGATTTACTTTGTGATTGCCCTTATCACCTGTGACAATGACATCGTGCCTATGCCCGTTTCACCTAATCGGCCCGATAATGGCCTTCCTTTACATCAGTTAATCGTTTGGCCAAAGGATAAAGTCATGATCACAATACTTCCAATTAAATGTGCGGATGGTAGTTATCAAATAGGGTCTTGTGCACCCAACATCACGGCTCATAACAGTTGCTGCTTATCCCTAGTATTACATAGGATCATGTACTTTCCTCTGATGAGCCAAGATATTCTAGGCCCGTATCGGAGATATTTGGCTAGTCAACATCACAGAGTCTACGCAATGCATGAAGTACTATTCTATTGAAATATTTAAATCGCTTTATTTAATTTTTAATTCTTATTTTAATTATGTTTATACCAGCTTATCCAATAACGATCATGGGAGTTAGGTAAGTCTGGAGACCGTGCTTACTCTGCAGGCACGTGATGTGTCAGTACGAGGTTGTGCTTGAATGGACGAAGGAAGGGTTTGGGCATACGGTAAACGAAGCATCCGTTGTCGTTGACAATGTGCTCGGAAAGGTTCAAGTTGCATGAGACCTTTTCACCGTCGGTGTTGGTGAGCAGGGCACGCAAGATGGGGACATCGTTGTCGCCCTCGATGTCGAAGCTGATGTCGTCGGCGGAGTCAGAGAAATCTGCCTCAGTTAGCCTATATACATATTTAGAGAAGCAGTGATAGAAACTCACTCTCGCCACCCCACTGGAAAGAACCGTTGTCGTTGCCGATGTAGTGATCGAGGTTGATCTCAGCGTCCATCATGTCGCCATCAAAGTTGGCAAGCTTGGCCTTGAGGAAGGAACCATCGATCTCGATATCTTCAGCGCTGAGGTGGAAAGACATTATTGCGGTGTTGATAGATATATTATTGAGTGATTGGAGATGGAAGCTGTGGTTTGAATTGAGTCTGAGAAGAGAAGTTGTTGCAAAGGACAGGTAGAGGTTTATGTACTTTGACAGTCAGGAGGCCTCGCGTGCATCTTTGAAGACACCTTGGTAACATCTAGCAAAGGCTTGAAGCTAATGCTCTGGATAAGACCACGTTTGGCCGGATGCCAAGCCCGACTCTGGCGCCTGCTGAATCAAAACAAAGACATACCCTCCACCAACTAATCGCTGTGATGCCTATTACTGGCTGACTTTGTACTCAAGGCGCAACATCGATGCTTCTCACTGGCGAGGGAATTTACTTGGCGCCTGGGCACATACCAGCAAGCGACACGTCAGAGGAGGGGTATTAGCCTGGAGCTGTGGCTTTGCCGTCTTTCGAGAGACATGTTTACACACGAGAGAGGGAACCGGAGTGCGAGATCCACATGCCTGCATTCAGAGACGCATTGTCAGCGGCTGCCAAGAAAGGCCAAGACCGGGACTCCGAAGCAGAAGCTTGGAGTGCTCAACGGCCACTACCAAAAGCGGCCCTGATTGATCCGATTGGAGTGGGGACGGCAACTCAAGTTCCGAGTACGGTCTTGGGCATGGGGTTGGTGGCTGTGGATCGGCCAAAGACGAGACGCCGTGCATATGGATTTACGTTTGAGGAACTGCAAGCAAGATGGTCCGAGTTACGAGTGACATACGAAGGAAGTATTCCTATGGGCTGAGGTCTGGACATGACAATTGCCCTGTTGTTCAGTTACGAAGTAGGGTGGATTCCCTTGCCCCAAATGACAAAGACAGTCCCACTGAGTGCTAAAATCGAGAGATATGTTGCACACTGTCCTTATGCCTCCATTCGCATCTTGGCATTTATATGCCCCGCATGGGCTGAGACAATGTGTGGATGCTACAAGCGCCTCGACCATGGGCATGCGCTGTGGCTTATTGGCACAGTAAGGCGTCGCATGTTTTACTGTCTTGCATGGCGGCTAAAAATGGTCACTTGTATTTACTTCATTATTATACATACTGAATCCCATAGAGTAAAGTAGATTAAGCCCAAAGGATTTGGTGGCTTGATTCACAACAGCAGGTCGAGCTGAATCTGATACAGAGCAAGACGCTCCGACCTCAATTCTAGCGAGAGGCCTCCATCGGAACACAGCGAAACCATGCACCATTATAAAAACAGGGGATTCAATAATCACATTGATTCATAAATTGGTCCCAGAGGTTAAATCATTGCTGTATTCTTGTAATGCCCTAGAATGCGTCAATTATTGGATTCGTGGTGCGCAGGCCACCAGTGTCAATGGTAGTTATAGCGTAAACCACTAAAAGTTAGCGGTCTTGTATCCGTCAAAACTGGAGGTGAAACAGGTGTTCGCATTCTCCCCATTCCAGATTACAGCCGTGTTTATCGATATTCGGCACCACAATCGCCCATGGTCTCAAACATCTCTACCCGCCGGCTTTTTGCCAAGACCTCATCAATTAGCTCGTGGTCGCTCTTGTCCAGAGACCAGCCAAGACTCGCCAAGTTTTCCGCTGCATGCTCGCTAATCCCCATGCGAGTGCCAACAAGCACAGCGCCAACGTATGGGAAGTCAAGAACCCACCGAGTAGCCACATTGGACACGCTCACCTTATGCTTGAGCGCGATTTTCTTCAATGCACTCAAGAGGTCCTGGAATAGTTCCCAGCTTCCCCAACTAGTGATCATTCCGAAATACTGGAAATAGCTGTTAGCAGGAGAGCGGTGAGTATAGAATTGAAACATCCTACCTTGCGCTGGCTTGGGGTAATGGAATCATCATAGACGTCAGGCTCGGGCTTGCCAAGCCATTTCTCTGCCAGGAAGCCCCCGCACTAATTTTCATTGTGTCAACATTGTTTTGAGAAACAAAAGGGGAATGTTTTACTGACCAACGTGCCATATGTCAACAATTTGACGTCATGTTTCTCACAGACACCCCCCATTTTCATGGTTGGGCGAGAGTCAATTAGTGAAAACTATCACCAGGAGTTAGCCAACCTTCAACCCGCAACAAGACTTTGTTTTAAGCACGCATTTACCTGTACTTGGTTAGAGTGGATGCTGACACCAATGTCAAGCGCCTTCTCCATGTGCTCCGTGTCGAAATTGCACAAGCCAATCATGCCCACGCGATCGTCTTCATCCAAGAAGCGCAGGGCTTGGAGATATTGTTGATCTTCATACTGTGACCCAGTAAGCTCGTCTGCAGTATGAACTGGACCAAAAAATTACATACAAATTGCCAGTGGAACTGAAGCAAGTCTATGCGGTCCATCTGCAGCCGCCTGCATCTCTCAGATACATTGGCACGGACAACATCCTGTGTGACCTCGATTGGGTGAAAGACGCAGTACTTGGTAGCCGCAAACACTGCATCTTTGTGAGGGTAAGATGATCTGAAGCGACCCTATCGCAAAATTGTCAGTCGAAATTGTAGAATATACTAGATGTATACGTACGAATACGATTTCGGCATCACCATAATGATCCGCCATGTCAAAAGCAGTGAGCCCACTCTGAACATAGTTTGCAAACTGCTGCACTATTTTCGACGTTGGTGCCGCACCCCATGCAGAGCTAGACATTTGCCAGAGACCAGAGAAGACCCTTGGTAGTGCCCTCCCATTCATCACAAAGGTTTCTGGGAGAGCTGGGGGTGGTGCTACATCACTGCCGCCATCAACGAAGGATGACTCAGCCGGAGGAGTGAGGACTCGACCCGGAATCCCGAGCAAAGATGCTGTGGCAACTAAACCTCTGCCATAAGGGTATTCCTTCTTCGATTGCTGTGCCACATTCTCCGTTCCTGTCAATGCCTGGAATAACTGCGATAAAGGCTCTTTTTCCTCGGCTGTCAACTCCCGCTCTCCCGTAGGAACGGTGAGGGTCTTTTGAATGGCTGTCATGGTTTGGACTATGTCACCATCCAAAGATGCCAAAAAGTTTTGTACATCGTTGGATGCAGCGTTGGGCCCATCCTCTAAGCTCACAGCCTGGACAACTAGTTGCTCCAAATAAGGAAGACTCTTGATAGAAAGCCCCGAGCTGGACATGCATCTTATCGTTTTTTGCGCAGCTTTTAAATCCTCTAAATCTGTATTCGAAGAGGTGGAGTTGAGTATTCTTGGTGCAGCTTGCTCAATGAACCTTCTGGTTTCCTGCTCAAAGGTTGCGGTAATCTCGGGGTGGTAGGCCAGGAGCGATCTCATAACAATCCTCAACCCATCGCAAGGCAAATTACCCACAATGGTATCCGTCATCATATTAACGTGAGCCACGTTGGTTCTGCCATGTTTTGGCGCCATGATGAACGCTAATCAAGGATGAGATAAGAAACGATGTGGCTAAAAATGACAATCGTGCCGGGCGATAAAGACGGGTCGGTCAACGAGTGTCGATAGTTTCGCAACAAACGAACGGACAGACAGTGACGCGATAATGACCTCCAAATTGCCTATCAATGGCCTCACATTAGACGCACTTTATGAAAACCCTTGCTTTGTCATCTATTTATTGCCAGCCTGAATGTCAAGCGGGTGCTGGCTCTGACCGGCGTCTTAAAGCCGCCGGTGTTTATTTTTGAACGCCGGTCAAATTACTTGTGGGCTCAGAGTAGTCATCAAAAAGCCAGTTCTAATCGAGCCCTGGCTCCTTATCGCCCTCCCCTGCTGTCCCTGGTCCTGATAACAGCCTCCGACATCCGGGGTTAAGGCAGTGGAAATTGTTCCCGGCCATTATCTAATTGTCTCATTGCGCGCTTATCCTTCCTGAGATATCTGCGCTATCCATTGTTGACTTATCGCTGGATAAGGCCACTCAGGGCCCATTTCCCCGCACAAGTCCCGCGCGGTGCGTTGCCGTGGCCCACATGACCCCTAACGAACAACTGGAGTGCATTGGTTTGCAATGTCAAACTTCTCAGTGAATTGTTTTTGTGGTTGCTCGCCCCCGAACAACCAGTTACGTCCATTGCCCGCCCCAATTGCGCCGCAAGGAGGTGGAGCTTGATCCAGTCGGCAGGAGAAGAACCCGATTGAGCCACAATCAACTGTGACAGCCATGAATGCCTGTCTTCCATGCCGCCGGGTGAAGATGAGGTGCCGCCCAGGCGGTAGCGAGGAAGGGAGTATATGTGAGCGATGTACCCGGAAATCGCTTGACTGTGTTTATCGGCAACATCGTCGTGGCAGAAAGCCTGGAACAAAGTGCGTGATTGAGAGAAAGGCACAAATCTCCGTCGTTGTAGCTAATTCAATGCACAGAATCTCAAAGAAGCGAGCGCCATCAGATGCACAAGCCAGCCCGCTTGTTGAACAGGGCGAATTGAAACAGTCACCGTTATCGAATGATTCACCAATGCAAATGAATGGAATATCGACTGCCGTAATCCGAACCCAGCCCGGAGGACTGCAGCCATCGGGAATCCTGAATCCTCAGGCCATGAGTGGAAAGTTTTCCCTGCGCTGCATACTTACTCCCAGCGACAGCGGCACAACTGATAACATCGACGATCCGTTACTTATTCCGGAAGGTGACCCAGTCAGCCTTGGCCTTGTTAACATCTCAATTGCAAAGTCGCTATTTGAAAAGTAGGCTTATTCCATCGTAGTTTTAGAGAATGACGGCTAACAGAATGCAGCTTCATCACGGAATTAAACCCCTACATCAGCCAACTGGACCCTGAATTACATACATTCTCCTACGTTAGGACCAAGTCTCCATTTCTATTCAGCACAGTGCTTTGTATGGCATCAAAGGCCTTCAATCCCGCTTTGTACCGGCCGCTGTATGATCACGCACAAGATTTGTTTGCAGACACATTTAAACGTGGCGTCAAATCCGCGGAAACAGCTCAAGCCATTCTGATTATGACCTATTGGAAAGAGCCTCAGGATACCAGAGCGTGGACCTCATTGGGATATGCTATCCGCATGTGCATTGACCTCGGGTGGCATAATCTGACGCCATATTCAATGCGAAATTGGGCGGCCATGACGGAGATTGAAAAGCGGGAAATTCGCAACATAGAACGAACATGGTATGTCATGTTTGTTTATGATCGAAGGTAAGTGTTCAGGCTTCCAAGACCAAAGGATAGCCATCAACTAACAGCTGTTGTAAAGTATGAGTTTGCAAGTGGGGAAGCCTTGGATGATTGAGTGCAACGAGTTTGTGGAATCAATCGAAGCCTGGTGCAATGACCCGATGGCGACAGCCAATGACTGTCTTTTGGGAGCTCTAGTTACATTGCGCATTATGACCTCCACGGTGCTAAAGCTGCTCCGACCAAGAGAGCGTGCTCCTCTTCACAATGCCGACGCATTGCTTGCCCTTGTTAATTCAAGGGTAGAGGAGTGGGAAAATCGATGGATGACGGCCATCGAGACCAAGGAAGGCAGCCAAGAGAGCTGCCACCCGTTTCTCATACAATTTTACAGCACGCATCTGCGACTCCAGCTTTTCTCGATTCCGTTAGCCGATGCCATCACCTGCAGCCAATTGGATACCTCGCCGAGCCTGGAGCTATTATGGATTGCCTACTCCAGCGCGATGGATATGTTCCAACTAATATCGAAGCATTCATCTCGGCTTTATTTCGTGCAGGACTCCATCCATGTCATGACGGCTTACAGCGCTACATTTCTCGTCAAGGTGAGACACATTGCCTAGGTATATGAAACATTAGCAGCTGGCTAATCCCGGGAAATTATATAGCTTTTGCTATTGGCTCCTGCTTCGATTACCAGCAAGATAGAAATTAGCGCCATTGATGCCATCCGCAAAGCCGCTGTGATATTTTCACAGCAGGCTGCGCCGCCAGGGTCCAGCTGCGTCTTGCAGGCAAAGTTTCTCGATAACATCACCAACACGCTACTAGAAAAGCAAAGACAAAGGCAACAGAGCAGTATTCCTGTCTTCACTAGCGATGAATGCACAGACTATTCGCTTCAGAAGGATGCAGATTCCTTAGCCGATGACTTGGTATCGCCAAATGTCTCCGACCGAACCGGGCTAGAAATCACTGACAGCTCAATAATTGGCTCTTTCCATGTCGATGAAGACACAAGCAACTTCCAAGTTCTTGATGATGATGTTTGGATCAGCCTGTTTGCCAGCGCTGGCTTCAATACCCAAGATGGAATATTTTTGGCGTGATTGGGAATCCACTTTGTATGATGTTGACGAGGTGCTAAAATCCCGTGGTTGGCGCGATCATTTTATTGAGAGTCATGAGATCTGAAACGACACTCGA
This sequence comes from Calonectria multiphialidica, assembly GCA_020623665.1. Lineage (NCBI taxonomy): Eukaryota > Fungi > Ascomycota > Sordariomycetes > Hypocreales > Nectriaceae > Calonectria > Calonectria multiphialidica. The sequence continues at coordinate 23,313 of JAHVYC010000019.1, forward strand.
CGATCAAACTCCTGGATTTACTGGCTGAAGCTTACTCCATTTTACCTCATGTTCTCCACCTGACACGGAGTTTGCGTGGGGAGCTTTTCTCAGCTAGCTATGTCACGGTATCGGTGGTTGAGCTGTAATTGACATGATGTCACACCATGAAACGCGTATTATTGATCCTCTGGTTACAGGGCGCTCAGCTGTGACCTCAATGCGGACTTTGAAGCAGGGTCCAAATATGGCTTGCCGAATCACAGCGGGCTGAGGCCACAGTTTGGTGCTAAAGCCAGCCACCAAGTGCCACCAGGGCTCAAAAATCGGAAATTGTAGCGTCTAACCACATTCATTCACTATAAACTTGCAACGCTTGGTGGAACCATTCATTATTTTTAGGGGGTTTGGGATACCAAGCTAGTGTTGCCGAGGGGCCGGTTTCGTCCCCTCTGGCCTAGACTGAGCCAGGGCCATCATGATCACCACGGTTTGCACTTTCTTGCAGGCGGGACATGAATATCATGAGCGGATAGGACGGGATTTGCATGATGGCACGGATGGACCGAGCGCATTCCACACCGGCAACCCCATCAAAGCGCAGCCCTGATAATGGGGCCGAGACAGATGAAAGGGCATATTTTGAAGTCAGGCTGGGCTTTTTTACCTGGCACACGGTAATCTTATTTCCAAGCTCGTCGAGAGATGGCTTCGAGATTGATTTCGGCCCGTTGATGCCAAGACATACATAAGGGACGATATGCCTTCGCCAAGACTTTGATATCCGCATCTCATCAACACACAAACAATCAGGGCTTTGACAGTCTCTTCATCTTCAATTCTCTACCATTTTAATCAACCACTATAAGACTTTTTTCTCCACCAACAATCCATCATCATGCAGTTCAAGACACTCCTCCTCGCTGCTGGCCTAGCCTGTGCCGCTCCGGAGCCTCAGGCCGGTGGCAACATCGCCACCAACAGCCACGGCCCCTTCCACATCCGCGCTAGTCGCTCTGGAAGCGCTGTGGAGGGTGCTGCTTTCAAGGCCGCCAAGAGCAGCCTCTTTCTCAACCTTCCGCGATCATACGCTACCTGCAGCGCCGCGACTGATGGCTCTGCTACCTTCAGCATGAACAAGGGCAAGATGTACCTCTACAAGACTGGAAACCCCACTCAGCAGTTCTACGTTGACCGATCCGGCATGGGTATGTTTTTCTTCCCTTCTCCCGACGATTAATGGCAGATAGACTAATCTAGTTTCACAATAACAGGTCAGGGAAAGATTGGCTACCTCACTGGCGCCCAGTCTCCACCCAAGAACGCCGAGCTTGACAAGTTTGCCATTACTATGGATGGCAAGCTGGTATTCGATGGAGCTGGTTTCATCGCCTGTCCAGGGGCCGCCGAGAAATCTCACAGTGTTTGGGTCAACTCCGGAGTCAAGAACCCTGGTGGAAACAAGGACTGCTTCAACATTGGTGCCCGGGTCAGCCTCGAGAGGAAGCCCGTGAGCTGCGTGTACACCAAATAAACTATTCTGGTTGCTATCGAATACCCAGGAGGAGGATAAATTAGTAGGGAATAACGTAACGGTTAATGACAAGATACCAAATTACCTATCCATATGAAGTGCTTTGTTTGTGAATGTGTATTCAAGGATTTGTTATCCACCTTCGGGTTACTTGACATGCGGTCGTAATTCTTGCGCATTGAGATTTACATCCTCCCTGAAATATATCCCATTTTCTTCAAAAGCCACATGATACATATTAGTGCAGTACCAGGATCGCATTTTGGCCTGCAAACATCTTACTTCCATGGTATTACTTCATCTAGTTTCTTATTCCAATCCAGTACACCTGTTAATTTTGAATCCATGTTTCCAAGAATGCTACCCTACATTATTTCACGTTTACAAATATCACTTATAATGGAAGTGGTGGTGTGTTTTGCAAGGATAGTTCTTATTGAAACCAAATAATAAGTGGTATGCTAAATCCATGAGGGAAACTGAAATAAGTTAATTGGAGTTGGCTGAATCTTCTCGGTGTCTATAGTCCCATCAATATCGTCATAATTGATCTGCCAGCGCCCATGTCTGTTCCAAGTCCCGGCTGAAATGAGTTACTTGTGCAAATCTAGTAAGATTCCACCTCAGCTTCAGGTCCGCCCTGACTAGTTCTCTGCCTTCGGCAGAACTCAAAAGGAAGCCAATCGTGTACACCGGCCAATTCCCAATAAATGACCTTGACCACCCGTCATCATATCGATGATCTCGGAGAATGTCGAGACCTTTTTCAATCTTCCAACAGTCCTTCACCGGTACCGGGATGGGGCCGATGACCTCATCCACTGACAGCTGCTCCAGGAGTACCGATGCAATAATGGCGTACAGGCAAGCAGCATCCTTACAGAACCTTTCCTGGTCATTGGGCTGACTATTTTCAGAGAAGAGGTCCGCCATTTGTTCCCGTAATAACGCTGTTTCCCACCAGTGTACTTCTTCCCGTATTTGGTCCAGGGCCTCTTTTCGACGGGGTGGCTTGCATCTGTACAGTTGGCGTAACGATATAGTAAGCCGGAATAGCGACACAGGAACGCCAAGTACCGGGCTATTGAGAGTTCTCGGCCGACCGGGAAAGAAGTTTGATTGGTCAAGCAGGCGTTCGGCTTGGGTCCAGAAATTAGAGTCGAACTCGTAATCTTTTCCGATCGGGTCCGACCAAAGGCCGGTTTTAAGGAGAAACATTTGATAAAGAACACTCTCAACTGCGAGATGATCAAACATCTGTTTGACGGCCAAGGGTCGATGGAATAGGCGCAGACTGAGTATACGGGTTGCAGCAGCGACGTGACGTGGTATATCAATATTGGTGGCGCCGCCAATCAACTATTTGTGAGAACCATGCCGTTAGCACAATGGCACTTTTGTTCATGAGGTTGCTAATGAAGTGCGACCAAACCATCAAGGCCAGAAGATCTTACCCCATGTAAGTATAAAAACATTACAGTCATCAATAAGCCATTGTGGGTCTCTAAAAGGGGATTTTCGGCCAAAAGCTTCAACAGTTCCTTGACGGAATTGGAATAGTACACCAGTGCTAGCTCTGCCATTCGGGAAGATGCATCAATATAGTGTAGGTGAGATGCGGCACAAGCGAGTAAGGAGTAATATAGGCTTTTATACGACACCATAAGATCTTGCATCTCGGTGAGCCAACCATCATGGAAGCCATGGTGGCAGTTCGGCAGCAGCAAGAGGCCATAAGAGCTGTCCACAAAATGTCGAAATAGAACCGGTTCCAAGTAATGAGCTATGGTCTCATGCGCCACACCCGCCTCAGACAAGAGGGCAATGCTTTCTTCGGCATTCGAGAAGCACTGTTCATAGGGAAGTGTGAGGTCGGGATCATCAGTTGGGATATGTGACTGATCATCTACTCCTGCCACCTTAGCCTCAGCTGAGGTAGGCCGGTGACGTGATCTATCATGAGCTAAAAAGCGTCGGTCCAGGAGGTCCGATGATGCGGGCCACTGACAATGCCGCTTTGATAGATGACAGGACTTGCAGATAGGCAAGGCTTCATCGCACTTTTTCCGTCGTTTCCGACCTATCGGAAACAGGTTAGAGCGCCAACGGCCTTGCTATCAGCGGAAAGATGATATTACATGTGAGACATCCCGTCTTGGTACGTAATTTGGCTCTTGGGGCACTGCTCATAGTGCTTGCAGTGTTGTCATCTTTGGCTGAAGCAAATCTCAAGATTGCAGGCAGGCTCTCTTCGTGGGGAAAGATGGGGTTTCTGGTCAGGAGGAAGTGGATATCCGTGCCCTTTACATTAGCATTGCCACCGTGCGTTAGCACTCAATATTGGAGGGGTCAACTAGCAGGGGGTGCTAGCCATTAGCAGAGATAGCGTTTGGAGGCGCGTGAGGGGCTTCTTTAAGATAAGGCGGGGGGGGATGCTGCTAGTGGGTCTTTAACTCAAGGATGAGGGTGTCATGGAGGCCTGCGTGTGTGCACCAGCCGTCAATTGCCGACCTACTGGTGTTGAAGATCACCTGCAAAACTGGTCGTTCCGCTGCGTTCCGGAAATCCATATGCAGGCCAGATTGATAGTGACAAGTTTATTTCAAACTTTTATTTTAGTGAAACCAGCCAGATTTAGCATGCTGATTGTAGAAACCAATCCTACTATTAACTGTTCTAGATTCTCTACAATACGTAAAATATTTCAGCGTTATTGGCACTGTAAGAAATATAACAGCCTTCTCACTGAGGCCTGTTGGCTTCCACAATCTCCCAGTATTTCGCTGCACTGCGAACGCGAAAAGGCTTTCCGTACTTTATCATGACGAAAAAGACGGACGAGGCGGCCATGCCGATAAATGCGGCAGAAATAAAGCAGTTCTGGTACCCTAGATGGTTCAACCACGGAGTAATACTGTAATGCCCATCAGCTATTCCATTTCTTCACTTGGCATCAAGTTGCATGCGTTGATAACTTACCCGTATCCGATTGCAAATGACATGGTATTTCGGACGAGGATGACGGTGACGATAGCATCACCACTGATGTCGTGATAACTGTCAATAAGGTAGTTGACACTCAAGGTGACTCCCATGGTTGATGTAAAAGCCAGACAGCCCATGCCAACGATGAGTCCAAACCAATGCACTCCCTTTTCAGCCCCAACGCCCCAAAGGATCAGGGAAGCTGGAACCATAATAACGCACAAAATGAAAGGCCACAGTCGGTGCTCGGCCTCCATGATACCGTTGTTGCGGCGTGCCAATTTAACTGTCAGCCAATCGCTCAGCCTTCCAGATACCAAGGACCCGACAACGACCCCGATGCAACAGGCCAGGTAGCTAAGTCCCACCATGGAGGTGCCAAAGTTGTATGGTGGTCCTGAGAGAATAATGCTGGCTGTTGCATTCAGCACGTTAAACCAGATGAGATAAGAACCATACGAAAACCCAGCATAAAATATCACCGGCCACCCGAGATACATCAAGCTTCGCATAGCACGCCGAATCATGCTTTGACCTGGAGAAGGCCTCCACAACGACATTTTCTGCACAAATGTCTTTTCAGTCGCGTAAATCTCTCCAAGTTCCTCGGGAGGTGGGGTTGGACTGGAGACGGGGGCCTTTTCATCGTCGCCAGTCAGTGTGGTTGATACACCCGTCTCCTCGGTGATATCAGCTTTTCTCCGGACGTAGTTGGTCTCTTCCATGAACAAAAACAGGAAGATGAAGACACATGCCAAAAAGATTGCAGGCCAGTAAAACACCCATCTCCATCCTTGATACTCGGCGATGAAGCCGCAGATCACCGGCGCAAAATAGTTGCTGCCTGCCAATGTAAGAGCATAAATTCCCATGTATGTGCCTCGCTCGTGAGTGAAGTACTATTTCGCACATTAATATCAGCAGACTGAGGAATTCAGGTAAAACAAGACACTTACAATATCAGTAACGGAGATTTCTGGGAGTGCCTCGACAGGTGAGATGAAAAACCCCTGTATAATGCACTTGGCAATCCATTCGCCATTAGTTTTGACATATGCGCTGTGTTTTTGTTAGCACACAAACACTTCGTTACGGACCTTTCTGCGTTTCTGTACCTCCAAATGCTGGTGCCCTGGTTTTCGTTAGAATGTAAACAACCCTTATACGATGAAGGCCGGACTCACAATGGCGCCAAGAATAGAAATAAGATACGCCAAGCGCTTGCCATATCTGAGAGAAAACGGTTGCCAAAACAACAAACCCCAGCCCAAAAAGAGAAACATGTAGCCGGTGCCCTCGTTCAAAGTAGCCACTGAGACCCCAGTAGCCGTTGAAAGGGGCACCAAGACGGAATAGACTGTCGATACGGATATTCCAACAAACCAAGTGTACCTGCATTCTTCATTAAAATCGACTTTCACATCCCGTCTCGAGGCTTCTTACAGATTCTGGCAAATCATCGCGAGAAACTTGCGACGAGGCGACCAGTTCAGGGGATCGTTCGGGTCATTCGAGGGCGGAGGATTCAGAACAATGTCGTTGCCGCTGGATGCATGGCGAGCACGCATATTATGGTCGAGGTCGACCAGATGAATAGTGCCCGGGATGGCATGGCCATCAGGCATATTCTCTTGATCCCGTTCCATGATGCGGTGGTGATGGAGAAAGTGCGGTGTGAAAGCGAAGACTTCTGCACGGCGTTTAACGAGTCAAGCGGACGCCCGTGGACGATCTTTTAAGACAATGCTGACAACATTCCCGAGAATTTAAGACATTTTGCGAAACCATAATCTCACCACCGTCGGCGAGGCCAAACGATCCTACAGAGGCCAATCAAACCGTCTTCTCCGCACGGCCGATAAGACACTACTTTGATGTCGATGAAACATTCCACTGCCGCTCATCCGGGGTCTGGGTTGGTTGTCGAGCGTGCGAATATCTAATCAAGCGAGAATCCCTACCTTGGCTGGGATAGACGGCACTAGTCGATCGCAAACACTCGTGGTTGGCTCAATCACGTCTGTGGCTGATAAGGGCGCAGGGCGTATCGAGTGCGCAAATATCTGTGATTGGCTGCTTCCCAGAGGATCCCGCCTTTGGGGCACCGCATTCCCCAAATGGTCTACGGCTGCATGTTCGTGACGCAAGATTGTGATCTTGCCTGAGTGATGGTCATCTGAGACCGAGACCTAGTCTCCGCATGACATTCCCGGAATAGCGGAACACTGAAGATGAGCGAAATTGATGCACTCAAGGAGCCAATCAGAGATATTAACGATATGAGGGGGCAGCCTTTGATCGAGTCTAAATGCGGTAATGTTTCTGTATGTACTTGGCAGACTCCATCGCACGAGTGGTGGTGATTGGTGCCAGCAACACATCGATTGAATTCTATCACAGCCTGTTCCACCATTTTAAGTGCCACATAAATCTTCTCCCTCTCGCTTCCCCTCTTCTTTGTGTTATTCCTCAACATATTTCCATCGTATTTTGTTCTTCAACGGCAGCCAAACCCATCTACGGTCAACGGTGTCAAACATGGCGACCAGGTCTTTACCCATCGTGCAGCCCAAGGCAGTGCCGCAGGGTACCCCAGAATTCGAATTAAAAAGAACAGCTTTGCTCGAGGCGTTTGATAACAAGGTCCCGGCTGAGTATCGACTTCCCAAGGAGCTCATCGAGAATCCGCCCATCGATGTTTCCGGAATACCTGCCTCATGCGGGATCCTGACGCCAGAGGAAGTTGAGATTACTGAAAACTATGATGCCGTTGGTCTCGCCGAAGCGATCGCCAACCGCAAATATACTGCAGTTGCAGTCGCCACAGCATTTTCCAAGCGCGCAATCATCTCCCACCAGTTGACATGTTGCTTGACCCAGTGGTATATGGATGAGGCCATAGAGCAAGCAAAGCGATTAGATGCATACCTCGCCGAGAATGGGAAGACAATCGGCCCTCTCCATGGCGTACCCATCAGTATCAAGGATCACATGCCAATCTCTGGAACATTCTCTTCGCTTGGCTGCCTCAGCACCATTGTCAAGGACGACAAGGATAGCCAGATGATTGCGATCCTACGCAGCCTGGGTGCGGTCTTCTACTGTAAGACGAACCAGCCTCAGACTCTGATGCATTTAGAAAGCGACTCCGCCTGGGGCCGAGTGTTAAATCCCTTTAATATCCATCTTTCAGCTGGTGGCTCAACAGGTGGCGAAGCAGCGCTGGTGGCCATGAAGGGTTCCGTTCTGGGTGTTGGCAGCGATATTGGAGGCAGTATTCGTGGGCCGTCTGCCTTTTGCGGAATCTACGGCTTCAAGCCAACGTCATATACGCTCCCGATGCAGGACTTTTTGGCTAGTCCATCTGCAGCCGAGCTCAACATTCTGTGTTCGACGGGGCCAATGTGTCGCAGCCTGAGAGACATGGACTTCTTTGTGAAGCATATCCTCGCCGCTAAGCCGTACCTTTTCGACCCCAAGCTTGTGCCTATTCCTTGGACGGGTCTCCATACACCGTTACAACAGCGTCTGAAGATTGGCATTATGAGTAACGACGGTTTTATTCAGCCTCAGCCACCTGTAAAGCGCGCGGTGGATTGGGCCCGAGAGGTTTTATCCGACCCAAAACACGCGAATCTTATAGAGGTGAAGGAATTTAAGCCCTTTGGTGCCGCCGAGGCATGGTCGAAGGCCCGGTCAATGTACTGGCCAGACGGAGGCAAGCTTTCCAGGGAGGGGATTATTTCCTCTGGCGAGCCACTCCATCCGTTGAGCGAATGGATTTGGAAGGATGAAGAGCCATTGGGAATGCAGACTGCCCAAGACGTCAACTTGGCGCGGAGGGAGAGGGACATGTTCCGATATGCATTCGCCGAGAGTTGGCAAGACCAGGACGTCGACGTGGTGATTGGACCTGCGTTTGTTGGTCCTGCCTCCGCTCACGATACCGCGTTCTACTGGACTTACACGTCACTTTACAATCTGGTTGACTACCCTGGAGTGGTCATTCCCACCCCAATCAAGGCAAAGGCAAAGGAGGAATATGACCCCGCCTATGTTCCGTTGAGCGATGCTTGCAAGCACGTCAAACAGTTATGGGAAAGTACAAACTTTGAGGGCGCCCCCATCAACTTACAGTTGGTGGCCCGAAAGTATCACGACAATGATTTGTTTGGTGCACTCAAGGTGCTAAAGGATGTGTTGGACTTGCCATGATTGACGTCGAACCTGGTGGAGCGGTTGTGTTGAGGCAAGAGGTATAGGTTAGGCTGGGGTCTTTATTCTTGCACTCGGGATTTCACATCAACACGATAGCATGCGCAAAACTAGGAGACATTAAGTAGATTTAACAATATTAATTTTACTATAAATCGCATCTTTTGGTGTCATTGATCGGACCTATTAGTTAATGCTAGGGTGTTGGAAGTTGACGTTCTATTATCATCTTGTAACATATCCCTTCCATTGTGTATTGATCTGCACAAAGCTAAACACACGCCCATGAAATACCGACACACCATCCATCATTTCAATCCCGGGCATGACTCGGAAATCGTGGGGAAGAAAACCTCCATGACTACTCTCGCCCTTGACATGGGGTGTTCCGCCGGTTCGGAATTGGCCTAATAGCTTGCATGAGGTTCAGCTCCGATGCCAGGATTATTTTAGTCCGAGGTCACGATCGTAAGCATCTTGCATTCGGCGTAGGTCGCCGAATCTGACGAGGCGGCTAATCAAATCGATCTTGGCGGGTGGTATTTAGGTTTGGCGAAAGGGTGCCGGTATGATAGTCAACCAACCAAACCAGCAACAAGGAGGTCGTCTTTTTATTTAATTTCGTTTTAATTTTTATCATTACTAAAATAGAAGCGATCCAAGAATCGGGTTTGCCACCCCGGATTTTGCATTATACCTACCTTTTTCTGCTAGTCTGCCTTCTGTTTCCCCGTGGGACAAGAAACGTTTCTCCAGATGTGCGGAGTTGGCCAGGTCAATCATGGCTCAAAGAGGAGATATCCGATCATGCCCCCAATTGCCACATGGAGCGGGCGGTCAACCAACCACCTCAATAATTGGTGCGGGGTATGGCTGCCCCTTTTAACAGACCACCGACCTTTTCCTCTGCCCACAGTTGCTGATAGGCGCGGGAGGAGTAAATGGGGGGTGGTTTCCCCGAAATATACTCCATAAAGACTAGCACAACAGGCTTTTCATTCCATGTGGGCAACGTTTCGCCCCCCGCACGCGGCACGAAGCGCCGACGCGCGGTGTGGTGGGCGAGCCTTTCTTGATTTGCCTGGTCAAGACCAAGGTGAAAATAGGTGAGACTAAGGTCGTAACCATGATCCACATCCTCGGCTCCTGTATCCCCGGCCGAGATTCAGCCATTCGGCATTGAAATTGACCGTGGCTCTGGGCAACGACAATTTTAAACTTCTCCAAAAACGCCCGCGTCAAGCAAATCGGAATGAGGGCGTGGGGCCGTTAAATCACCAAGCTCGCTAAGCCAACTTGGTACATAGACTCCCGAAAATTCTCCTCGAAATACCGCGGGGAATTACGGGCAAGCCAAGTCGACCTTGAGGGCCGTCCTGCCTTTGTAGTGTTGCTGGGATTTGTGCCATTTAGTTTGATATCGAATACAGCTAGCCTTTGTGCAGTTAAAGATGATGAGAGTGGCTTGTTTTGTAGCTCTGGTTGGTCCTGGCCAATCAAGTGTGTAAAAGAACCCTGCCGGTCGCGAAATTCGATCGGAAATAGTATTCGCCGCTCCGACTTTCTCGATCTGAGGAGCCCATGTCTCGCCGTCTCGTTCCCTGATTCGCTCCTCACATCTTCCCTGCTCCCGAGCCCGTTCCGTGCCCTTCGACATGAGTTCGCAATCAGCCTCCCGGCCCAAAACCAGGACTAGGGGCTTTTCAGGCTGCTGGACATGCCGGGCCAAGCATCTCAAGTGCGACGAGGTCAAGCCGGTTTGCAACCGTTGCCAAAAAGCGGGAAGAGTGTGTGAAGGCTACGGCGTCAGACTTAATTGGACCTCTGTTCGACTGCCTTCTAGTTTTGGTAAGCGCCGGTCAAGACGAGGACAGCCGACGCCGCTTTTTGAAGTCTCCCGCTTTCACCAGTCCTCCGTGGAGAGGTCCGATGCTGGGGCCGCCCCGACGGAGCCAGATGAAGAATCCGAAGGTTTAGCAGACAGCTCGATCGCGGTTGATTCCGAGACATCGACCGCGCAGGGCGTACAGCCTGCTCTGGTGGAGGATCCGCCCCACGCTCCAGCCACTCTACCCTTTTTTGACGATTCCACTCCGCCAATACACCACCACAATGACACCCAGCTCTCAGCAGAAGTCTCTCCGAAGGATTCAACCGAGAAACAGAACCAGCCATCACAAGCCCAGTAAGTTTACATTTTCATGCTCTTTGATTTAGTAATCTTGACAACGATGGCACTGACCTTCATCCAGACATGGACTATTTACATCTGCAGGTTTTGACAGCATCGAGTTGGACAATGACATCCTTCAGCTCCCCCACACTTATCCGGTCACGGGAATACCAGGCCCACCATCAAACCAGCTGAGCCTCCACAGCCGTGCAGGTTTGAATACGGGCTCTTCGAAATTGCGGCTGCTGGACAGCCTGCCGGATCCGCGTCTGCGGAGTCGATTCATTCAGCACTTCGTCGTGTTTCTCAGTGATGTATTGGTTCCAATACAGGGAATGGACAATCTGCTGCGAACGATATTTGTGCCCCTTGCACTCGAGGGGGCTCAGACAGGCGCACACGAGTGCACGGGTGCAACTGCTGTATTCCACCTAATATGCGCTGCTTCTGCCTTTCACCTCTCACAATTGCCAAACGAACCCAAGAGCTCTCTGGAAAGTGCAGCTTTGGAACATTACAATCTCGGCATTTCCCATATTAGTCAGAACATCCAGTCGGACGACCGCACTCAATGCGTTGCCATTCTCGCATCCTTTATCATGGCCCTCATGGTAGAGGTTGTCACTGTCCCCACCACTTTCTGGCGCCTGCATATGAAAGGCGCCGTGGAGTGGGTCAACCACGTTGATCCCCAAGTTTGGCTGAAGACGGAGGCTGCGTCAAAGGTGTATCAGATGTTTATGGGCATCACGGCCTTTATCGAGTCCCAATTATTGCTGACCGACCGTGATGCTCTCTGGGACATCTCATACGACCTGTCTTCGCAGCCCACCAGGTATATGCTGGACAGAATACTTGGGTTGCCGGAGCCTCTTTTTCAGGTCGTCAGCGCCATGAACGTGTTGCAAAGGCAGCTGAAAATGCCCGCCAGTCAACAAAAGGAGCAGAACATGAGCCAATTTGTTGAGTCAATAGATCGACTCGAGCTTGAGCTATCGTTGTCTACGCCCTCCAAGTTATCTGACTCAAGTGCTAATCAAGAAGACATGATATGCCACCACGGATACCTGTACTATTATGCAATGCTCATTCATATGAAACGAGCTATTAGAGACGCTCCCCTGGAGGACGTACAGGATTTGATTGAACAATCCCTCGTTCACATGGAAGTATTTGGGACGAGCATAAACGAGACCTTTTCGCCTCTGATGTGGACGATAGCCATTATATCATTTGATGCATGCAGAGAGAAGATTCAGCAACGCATATTAAGATGCCTGGATATGCTGAGGGAGAAATCTCGGCTGGTTGTCTGGAACAACCTGTTGGAATGGGTGCAGCAAGTGTGGGCGTTTCGAAAGACGGAGGGGAACGAGAACCTCAAGTGGCATGAGAGCTGGCCGCTGAGTGAAAACCACCGTTTTATGATGCTCTAGAGTAGCCAATTGACCTGCTACTTTGAGCAAGCACCTTTATCCTTAGTTCTGAAGCTATCGCTAGTGCGTTGTAGGATCTGTGATCGAAGACCGATGGCATTAGACTCCGTTCATGCTGACACTCTGCAGTCCTACGCAAGCCAAGAGCGGGGCGAGGATCTACGGTAGCGGTAGGTACAGTACACTACCAACCAACAGAGGCCGGCGAGTCATTCCTTGTCAAATATTCGGCTCATTCCCATGTATGCATGCTCTAGTGATCTGTGCGCTCACTGCGGGAAAAAACCTGCCGGACGAGAAACAGGCGGGAGAGGACTAAAAAAGTCTCAGGCTAATCATGCAACTATACGGAGCAGAAGCTGGCCATACTGGTCTTGTTATGCTGCACAATGACCCGATGACGCGGCTCCGCAACTTGCAGCAGACTCGCTCTCGCTGGAGAGACCTAGCGCCACCACATGTTTTCCTCGTGGGCCCATGGGCGGTTTTCCCATCACCTGGCCTCTGAAACTTTGCAGGGTCGGCCCGAGCCAAGGTTTTTTCGCATCCAGCTCTGCCCCACTGACACTGCTATCATCTCATCAAACTGCCTCGACTTTTTCGTGATTAGGGCGCGGTGGAGACCACCGAGGATTGGATGGAGTTCGCCGACCTCGCTTGAGGAGGAGGAGGCTGCTCGCGTTGGAGCAATCCTCCCTTTCTGAAGCAGATGGGGACCGTGGTCATCTGCGGCAACATGCACAGGGTTTAGTGCGGCTCGTCTGGCCCGCGGCGGTGACAAACATGTCCCACCGCGCCGGTCATGGGTAAAGGATGTTCCAAACATGGCCGCCGCCACCACTGGCGGCGACTTTCACGTGCTAGAGAGTGACTGCATCAACAGCTGCATCCCAGCCTCATGATCGATGCTCGCCCGTCAACGCTGTCAAACGCTGTCAAGGCCGCAGCGGTGCCACTGCCTCTTCTGGCCGGCAGCTCTCTGCAGTTATCCAGGGTGCCCGGGTCTGGTGACCAACGGGATCCGATTCGGGAAAACAAGACCCGGCGCGCCAGGCGGCACGGCATCGGTCCACCGTTGCCAGTGTCCACGGTACCTCCCGAAACCACGCTACTCTGCGACTCCGTGGTGCTAGCTACGTTGCACTGGAACCGTGAGGGGTCCCTCAGGGCAATTGGCGCGGTGGACCCGATGAATTTGGCAAAGAGCCCGGCCGTCGTGTCACCCCACATTCCCCAAATTACCCCAGACCCCGGACTCTGAATGGACGGCAATCTTTTCTTGAACGGATTCAAAGGCCTCTCCTGGTGGGTAGTCGCACAATTGGCCAGCAGATGCGGCGCCCTGGGCAGGTTATCCTGGTGGAGTTCGTCCCAAGATGCAGGCCGTTGTTCCTCGGCAGTCGTTCCATTGGCCCCCGGGGGGGTCCCTTGGGCGTTGTGAGGGTACAGTAGCGGGTGCTATAAACCCCAGCTCGCCGCCGCAAATCTTGGCTTCTGACTCTCTGCTAGGTACCCTGTCCGGCTGCATTCTCAACTTACAGTTGATCCGTTAAGAAAAAAAAGGGACAAACAGGATGGCGGAAGACAAAGGCACGACGGGCGAGGCCAATGCCCCCAACACTCGCCCCAGTGGTGACCACTCTATCCATGGGGACGAGAAGGCTTCTCACCATGAGGAGACGCTCGAGATCAATGCCGCCTCAATTGCGCTGGCTGCAGCAGTGGCCGAGCAGAAGCCCAACCCGTGGTCTCGCAGCATGATGAAGCTGTATGGTATCATGCTCTTGGGTTATCTCATTTCGACCATGAACGGCTATGGTAAGTCCAGCTAAAGATTGGACTCGTTGGCCCTGTGGGAGGACGGCTGTCGCTAACAACCTCACCAGACAGTTCTCTGATGGGCTCAATCAACGCCATGATCCCTTACCAGGAATCATTCGGCCTCGACGGAGCTGGCTCATCCACCGGTATCGTCTTCATCATCTACAACATTGGCCAGATCGCTGCCTTCCCGTTCTGCGGTATGCTCGCCGATGGCTTCGGTCGACGTTGGTGTATTTTCGTTGGGTGTCTCATTGTCGTTGTTGGAACTGTTGTGCAGACAACGTCCTCCCACCTCGGACACTTCATCGGTGGTCGATTCGTCCTGGGTTTCGGCGCCGCCATCGCGTCTGCTGCCGGTCCCGCTTACACCGTCGAACTGGCGCACCCCGCGTACCGTGGTTTCATGGCTGGCATGTAAGTGAATCGCGCGTCCCGTTCCCGCGTTAATTGCGATGCTCATATGTGGACTAGGTACAACAACCTGTGGTGGTTGGGCAACATCATTGCTGGATGGGCCACCTACGGCTCCAACCTGCACTTTAACAACTCCTGGGCGTGGAAGATCCCCACCGTCGTGCAGTGCGCCATGCCTGGTGTCGCCATGTGTGCCATTCTGTTCTTCCCCGAGTCCCCGCGTTGGCTCATCGCCAAGGACCGCACCGACGAGGCTCTCCAGATCCTCGCCAAGTACCACGGCGACGGCGACGTCAACCACCCGATCGTGCAGCTGCAGTACCGAGAGATTGTCGAGCAGAACAACCTGAACCGATCCGAGAACCCCTGGTGGGACTACCGCGAGCTCGTCAACACCCGCGCGGCTCGATACCGATTGGCAATGGTTATTGGAATGTCCTTCTTTGGACAGTGGAGTGGAAACAATGTCATCAACTACTTCATGGTACGTTTTAATTCGTCATAATTGATCAGTTAATGGAAGCTAACCAACTCTCTTTAGCCCGAGATGTTCAAGTCAGCCGGTATTACCAGCACCAACACCCAGCTCCTCCTCAATGCCATCAACCCCATCTTTTCCATGCTGGGTGCTATTTACGGTGCCTCGCTTCTCGACAAGCTCGGACGACGACCCATGATGCTTTGGGGATTGTCAGGTGGTTTGGTCGCGTACATTTTCCTCACCGCCTTCACCGCCCAGACTGAGAACCACCCCAACCTGTCCTACGGAGTCATTGTCGCCATCTACCTTTTCGGCATCTCCTTCGCTTGGGGTTTCACACCGCTTCAGACCCTGTACGCCGTCGAATGCCTGACCAACCGCACCCGTGCCAAGGGCTCCGGTCTCAACTTCCTCTTCCTCAACATTGCCATGGTCGTCAACACCTGGGGTATCAGCGAGGGTATCAGGAAGATCGGGTGGAAGCTGTACCTCGTTTACATTGGCTGGATCTGCGTCGAGCTGATCATCATCTACTTCTTCTTCGTGGAGACGGCCGGCAAGACGCTGGAGGAGCTGAGCGAAGTGTTCGAGGCCCCCAACCCCAGAAAGGAGAGCACCAAGAAGCACAAGGTGGAGGTTGATAGAAGTGGAAGGGTTCTACAGGTGAACGAGACAGAAGTCTAGTTAGTCAATCAGAGATTGGCATGAGAGCCAACCTCGTGAGATGCGGGGTTGCGTTCGTATATAATTACGCCAGATAATGCTGCAATGAAATTATCCTACGTCACCGAGATTTTGCTACATGTTTGAGATGTCTTTTATCAAGTGTGATCAAATAAAATGAACTAGATACTTTTTTTACATTTTCCTGTTTTTCTACGGAGGTTCTCTAGCCAAACATATTCCCAAACATCATCATATTATCATCAATGTTCAGAAACGGAACTTCTAAGCCCAGACTTTGGCCACAGTCAAAATTGTCGAAGAACTCCGGTGCAACTAACCCTGGGGTTTGTTCAAAGAATGCTATATTGCGGTTAATATTAGCAAAATAGTTTAGCACTGAAAGCAGAAATCACGTACTATCTGAGAGTGCGAAACTTGGTGTCATGCTGTTAGACCCTTTCTCTAATACTGCTGCGATAGCTTTCGCTGCTGTTTGAGCCTCCATGGATTGGTTGGGGTTCTCTTCCCACACCCCTTTTGCAATTGTCAAGGCTTGAATGATTTCCTCTTGCCTGCTAGCTATTGAAGGATCCGTCTTGTCACGATTCCCCTCGCTGAGCCTACTCAGAGCAAAACATAGCATGATAGTGGCTTGCAAAAATTCATGATTGAGTGACGAGGCCACCTTCCAGCGAATACCAAACATGAGACCTCCCGGCTGGGTCTCCTCGCTCATTCTTTGCTGGTGCTCCATAATTTGCAGGGCGGCTTTTATGCACAGCTCATTTGACTTCCTGCTTTCTTCTCCATCAGAATCTTTCATGAAGCTGCGCCGATGAAGAAGATAAATAGCCTTGTGCATGAGGACATCGAGGAGAATCCTATACAATATCTTGGCGGGGTCTTCTGCAATAGAATTCTCCAGAGGCCTGTACTTTAACGCGGCTGGAATATTGTTTATAGTTTGCTCTAGTTTTGCACCGAGCTCGGAGATGGTGGTAGCTGACACGGATACTGCTTCGGTTGCATCGTATATTTCGGCTGTTATTTTGATGATGGTGTTCCTCTGTATAATGTGCGACAGTGGAGTTGGGTCTGTCAGTGGCCGTGCAGGCGGAACTTCATCATGTTCAACCCCGATGTCATCGTCGAGTAAATGTGCGGGTGGTTGGGCGTCGCATTGAGAGTCTTTGATGATGCGGGGTAGTCCGAGCTGCGTGCTCGTGAAGAAATCCATCTGGTAAAGGGTGATCCATATCCGCCGTCGTAGCTCTGCCTGCAAGGGCCGGATATTTGGCCAGTGGGATGGATCGCGGTGCAGGCCCATGCGAAACGCAAGACGAATAATGACACCAATAAGGACCCAGTTTCCAATGTGCGCGTCGACATGGAAATTTTGGTCGACGGCAAAGTGCAGCATTAGAGTTTCGATGGTGTACTTGCTTGGCCGTAGATAGTTTCCAGAAATGAGGCAATGGATGGTGAGAGTCCGGTAGGTTTCAAGCATGTCCTGTGGCTCCATCCCGGGCGTGTTGGTAGCCCCGACATCTCGCAGCTGGAGAAAAGCAGAGACGCTCATGATGCCAAAAAGTAATCCAACCCACATAATAGGCGTATCGCTGGGGTTTGCCCAAAACTCGGCGTACTGCAAACACAGTGAGCAGGTATATTAGGAAGACCGCAGAGATGACTGACCTCTGAAAGGAATTTACTTCGGTGTAAAATCACTTTTATTGTCAGCTTCCGCGAGAAGAATTAATAGGGCCCCTGAGTTCAAATGGTGGGCGTACCTGATCCGAATTCAAAACCATTAAAGAATTGAGAAACATGTCTGTCAACTACTCTACGCGGAGGAATTTGGGCCAGAATCTGCTCTCTTGGGACGGAAGCGGAGCTTGTAAGCAGACATATTTTTGATGCCGGCGGCGCATGCATCGAGCCAGCGTCAAATGGCGTTGATTCTCTGCTCATGCCACTGACCGACCCGTCCTCAGACAGCTCATCTTTGAGAAGTCGAATCTGGAGATTGATAGTTAGGTACGTTGTGTTGATGGGTTCTCACAGACAAGATTACTCACGTCCTCTAAGATAGCAACCCAGTGGGAACTTCCAACATAGACCGCATGGCTATCAGTTAGACTCAATTTCCCCATATCGTCTACCCCCTTGTCGCTTGTAGGAGTAAGCAATGAGCTGGGGTCCCTGGGTGAATTTTTTGGTGACGGTGTGTTCTTTGGAGGCTGGTACGAGCTCTGTGCCATGTTTCTCATTTCGGTTACAAGGCTCTCAAGCCGAGACACCCTTTGGCGTGCCTGTTGCCTTTTACCGTAGGGTCTGTAGTCGATGGCATCTTTTCGCTGCTGAGCTGAGGAACTGTATGTGCACTCTGAAGGCTTGCCCCGACGCAAACAAGCGCCGCATGGAGAATTTCTATCGCAACGAAGCCTGTGATATCTGTTAAAGCACTTCCTCGAATAGAAAGGAGCAGCCGACTTACTTTCGCCCCCTGCAAAAGGTACAGCTCAAGATGGGTTTTTCTCTTCTTTTACTGGGCGATGAGGAGTGCATAGTGAATGATCTGGTTCCTTATGATTTCCAAGTCTGAAGTAAATCGGTAAAATCTACCGTGGTTGGTTGATGATCTCAAATGCGGGAGTGACGCGAAAACAGCCGTTTTCACGTGAAAACAAGTCGTCCCAGAACGAAGCTTCACTAAAGTCATTTTTCGCGTTAGCACTGGAACTAAGCATCAGTTATGTCACATGGCCGAAACCGAAAACAAGTGTGCGATCAATTAACAGATTTTGCTGGATGTTTTGAACATACATCTAAGAAACACACAAGAATACTGGGCGTCAGCGTCTCAGCTGGGATGAAGCTCCACCAGGTTTGTGGTGGGGAAGAATTCACACAACTGGGGGGGAAGGTTTGCCAGCACCCGATGCCAATTCGGTAGGGCTGCGAGAGATATCTTTCTGATCTGTTGATGTTGCTGAAAATTGCAAAGAAGCATGACCACATTTACTGTCCGCCTCTTGTATTGACACATCTCCAATTTGGATGGCGGAGCTTCGGAGAATGGATGGTCCATTGACGGACGGTCGGACAGTCGTGATGGTGCAGGCCTCTCATTGGCCAGTTGGTCGGTCCGTACCTTTTCTTGCCCCTCAACCACTGTCCGTCATGGGCCATAGTGTGGCTTGGATGGCGTCTGGTGATGGGGCCTCAAGGAGTTTGTCCTCCTCTTGGATGTGGCTGACGCCAAAATCACGACCCTCCGTGCAAAAGATGCCTCTTGATCATTCCAATGGCTCACGACACTCTAAATATATAACATAACAGAGACGCCATTTCTGATAATGCTTTTCATCCAACATTCTTTATCACTTACTTCACCTGGTATTGTGTGTACTACTTTTGGTTTTTTGTTGTGCCCTATCGCCATCTAATTCCACCGCTCTCGACGACAACTTCTACTGTGCAATCCATTCGGTAGACGCGAAAAGGAAGAAGAAGAAAAGAGAGACAGAGAGAGATAGGAAAGGATACAAAATGCCGGGGCCAGAGAAAGACGACATCGTCTATCCTTCGGGCATACGACTCGCGTTGATATTGATTTCCATGTTCATTTGCATGTTCCTGGTTGCTTTGGTATGTTTGCAAGCGGCACCCACGTCCACTAATTTACTAACGAGGACCTCTCACAGGACAAACTCATCATTGCTACTGCGATCCCCAGCATCACGAATGAATTCCACTCGGCGAGCCACATTGGCTGGTATGGCACGGCGTATCTCCTGTCCAACTGCGCGTTCCTGTTGGTGTTCGGCAAAATATATACTTTTTTGAGCATCAAAGCAACCTTCCTGACAGCTGTCATGCTCTTTGAGGTGGGATCGGCAGTTTGTGGCGCCGCGCCAAACTCAATTGCTTTCATCGTCGGCCGCGCCATCGCTGGTTTGGGGGCTGGAGGTGTCCAGTCTGGTGTCGTGAGTTTTTTCCTCTCGTCATCAGAATACTTTACTTACATGACGTTCCTAGCTCGCAATTATCGTGTATGCTCTTCCGCTGGAGAAGCGACCCCAATATCAGGGCTTGTTTGGTGCCGTGTTCGGAATCGCATCCATCATCGGCCCTTTGGTCGGTGGCAGCTTCACCACCCACATCACATGGAGATGGTGCTTCTACCTCAACTTGCCATTGGGCGGGTTAGTCCTGATTTTCATCTTCTTCATGCTGGAAATTCCTGACCGCTCCGTGCCGGGTACTCTCGGGGAGCACCTCAAACAACTCAACATCGAGGGCCTCCTCGCCCTTCTCCCAGGAGTAATTTGCTTGTGCTTGGCTCTGCAGTGGGGTGGATTCACGTACAGCGTAAGATTCCTCTCTTAAAGCCATTTCCCTTTCCTGCATTTTAGATGACTGACTCTATTTACTTAGTGGAGTGATGCACGAATTATCGCACTCCTGGTGATTGCATTCGCTCTCTTAATTTCTTTTGTCTTGATTCAGGTCTGGAGACCCAACAACGCCACAGTTCCACCGCACATATTCGTTCAACGCAGCATCGCCAGCGGCTTCTGGGTGTCCTTTTGTGTGGGCGCACATCAAACACTTATGGGTAAGCGTAGTTCCATTTCTAGCACCAGTATTCTTAAATTCTGACGCGGAACCACCAGTTTTCTTCCTTCCTGTCTGGTTTCAGGCCATCAAAGGCGACTCGGCTGTCGAGAGTGGCGTACATATCTTACCCTTGGTGCTTTCTCTCGTCATTTCATCCATTATCACGGGCGTTCTCACTAGCCGCATTGGTTACTACACCCCATTTCTGCTTTCGGGAATTTGTATTGCGAGCGTCGGCGCAGGCTTGCTGACTACGTTTCATGTCTATATGTCGTCGAAACAATGGATTGGATACCAGATTGTATACGGCCTGGGTGTCGGTGCTTGTTTCCAGGCACCTAACATGGCCGCACAGACGGTGCTACCACGAAAGGAAGTGCCCATCGGCGCTTCTCTCATGCTCTTTGCCCAGACCCTCTCCGGCGCTATATTCGTCTCAATCGGCCAGAACGTACTCGATAACGAACTGGCCCATCGTCTTGCCAAGATTTCGGATGTGACTCCCAAGCAAATCGAGGATGCTGGTGTCACTGGCCTTTTCAAGCTTATCCCAACCGAGAACTTGAAGATGGCGCTACAAGCCTACAACAGATCCCTTCGTGTATGCTTCTATGTCGCCCTCATTATGGCCTGCCTTGCCCTTGTCGGTGGCCTCGCCATGGAGTGGCGGAGTGTCAAGAAGAAGCAGACCCCCGACGGCGAGGAGACTTCTGAGGACGAGAAAGCTCGATCTGATTCGAACGCCAGTACGAGTCGCGGAACAAACTAGGGGAGTGCCACAGGTATTATACAAAGAGTTTAAATTTGGCTGGCAAGCCATTCATTCAAGGACTAACACATATGCCGGCTTAGAAGGACTGGGACTACAGGGTTGCAACATACACGATAAACAATCCTATGCGGACTATTTCATTTCATAGGCTGTATTATTTTAATTGATTTCGAACGTTTTTATGATTTGTCATATTCAGTAATATTTTATGTGCACGATTGAGTAATGGCTGACTGGGCTCACGATTGGCAGTTGGCCCATTTCGTGGTTTCAAGCGCCTAACTTTCCACGTTGTAACTTTGGCCAAATGAGCCATAGGCTTTGCATATTTTCATAAAAAATATTTCTTATAAGTCGGCTAACCCCCTGTCTGTGAAAAATACCATAGTTTTGGGGGTAAATGGCCAGGTTTAATGGAAATGACACAAGATTAAAGAGCGAAAATGAAGTACGTGGAAAACGAGAAAGAAGGAAAAACAAACTGGGGATTGGGAGGGCTGTCTGAGTGGGTGAAGAGAAACGCTCTGATAGAACTCACCTCGATGAACTTACTGGGAGGCAACGCGGAAGTATTCCCGGAATAGAGCAAGGACAGTAAATTATCCCTTAGAGTGCGGTAAGCCTCCACTTGGGTACCTCGCCTTCATAAACCTAATAAAAGAGATACTAATGCACATGAAATATAATTTTAGATAAACTAAATAATTAATAACTCCAGTATTATTAGATTTATCACTGGAGAATATTATATCCTCACTTTTAGTTTTTATAGTTGGTAGCCTACTTTGCTTAGTACCTAAGTAGAGGCTTACTGCATTCAAAGGGATATTCTCAAAACCCCCGTGATACGAGGGGTGAGATGGATTGATTGAGCCAAAATTACTAATGGGATTTGGGACATATAATATAAAACTCAATATTGCATTCAGAATAGCGGTGTTCGTCTTCTGGAATTACTGCAGTTGGCAATATGACAGCTCAGCTAATGCGTGTCGGAACTTACCCGAACAGCTGGACAAGTATGCCACGACAACATATCATCCCGTTGTATTAGTTAGTCACTCGAAAGGTATTGGGGGGGTCGGAATTCCCTTTCCTGTGTGCGGAAAAAAACCTGGAAGGACTAGTTGTGTCGCGTCATCCATCAGGGTATGGCGAGGAGCCCTCAGATCACAGGTGCATGCGCCAACGCGGCTCCGGTGCCCGTTGGTTTGAAACAGATCTTCACACGCCTGCATTGCATGTGAGTCCGAGAGCGGCTCACGCTAAAATTAGAGGAGCCGCATAGCTATGGAATTTTTTCCCTGCAACCTACTGGCCCCGTCCGCTGCCGCCATTGGTTCGCATCCGTGGACTGGGACAAGGGTATAATGGGCATCGCAACGGCAATTGATCATTCGATGCAGTCAGCTGGAATTTCTGTGCCGTTCTCGCAGTGGAGCAGGTTCGCTCACCCCTGAAGCTCTTAGCAGATCGAGTCCATCATTTCTGGGTCTCTTTGGGCTCGTATGCCCACCCGGGCCCAAAATTCCGGTAGTTTGCTCACACAAGTTGGGTGGCAACAAGCCTCGTCTCGATCCAATTTCATGCCATGTGCGCCGACTCTTTCCTAATTCAACCAGCTGTCATCTATCGACTTTTGTCTTCCCGGCCACGGTGGGGAGGCTAGAGCAAGGTGAGAGAACTCGGCCAGGGCCAGAGAAGCTACGTCGAGATAGCACGTGTGCCACCCGAGCGCCCCTAGCGTACCAAGCCAGAGCTGTAAGCCGTCGGACGCGTCCATCGGTGAGGGACGGGATTAACCGAAATTTCATTCACACCGAATGTTTTTTTTCTCACGATGCAGGACTTTTGCGTCTTCCACGTCACCTATCACAGCATCACATCGCAGAGGTAGGGTTGCCGTCTGCCCCGCCCGGACTTTATCTCATCCCTCAGCTTTATCTTACGACGGCATCTGGGTTGGCGTCGTCGGTGGAGACTCTAGTGGCAACCTGATAAGAATTTTTGCAGCACACCTTCTTTCTCGCCTCCACCAAGGACCCAGTTGGAGAATCACAGATCCGATTTTCCGAATTATTGATTTAAAAATGGATGAACTCGCAGCAAAATTCGAGATGGAAATTCTCTGTCCGTAGCAAGTTTCACTCATCAATTGACTGCCTTGTCAAAGGTTGCTGGTTCACAATGCATGTCGAATCTGAAAAGTCCCCGTATCACATCTCCGAGGAGGCTGTCGCCGACACTGACGGTGAGCCGCTCGGTCGGCGAACATCAGCCCTAGAGGAGGCTCCCACCCTGGTTCCTCCTTCTGGGTTTCCCAGTTTGCCCTTGTCTCGTCGACGAAGCAATGCATCCCGCGCCACAGTTGGAGAGGATGGTCGACCAGAGGATCTCGACTCCTTGTTCCGCAGTGCCTCTGCTATCAGCCGACTGCATTCTCGAGACAAACGGGAATCCCAAGATAATGTTTTTGACCTGCCAACTATTCAGCGACCGCGCGCTGTGAAGCCAGGTCCTGAAAGCACTATTCGCGAAGTTCCATCTACTTTTACCACACCCGCACCTACACGCCCATCATCTCCTACTCTGGTTTCGGGTAGCCCTGGCTGGGAAACCCCTTCGACCCCTTCTGGCACACAGACTCCCGCTGAATATGAAATTGGCGTTGGACAGGCCTACCCTGACATTGGTGTCATTGCTTCCTGGCGCGGAGCCGTCATTTTGCTTTGCACTTGTGGTGCTCAACTCATGGACAATGTGTTCATGACCGGTGTCAACATTGCCCTTCCGGCTATTCAGAAGGATTTTGGTGTTCCAAGCACTGATCTCCAATGGCTCATCTCTGCCTACACGCTGACTTTTGGTGGTTTCCTTCTACTTTCCGGCGTCTTTGCGGATAGATACGGACGAAGGGTCGTTTTCTGTGCCGGCATGACTCTCCTTAGCATCTGGACTTTAGCTGACGGTGTCGCTTCGTCATTTATCCAGCTAGCCATTTTCCGTGCACTGCAAGGAATCGGTGCAGCAGCGACTGTTCCGTCCGCCGTGGGCATCATCAGCAATTACTTTGTCGCCAAAGACCGCACCCTGGCCCTGACCATTTTTGGAGCGGCTGGAGCTGTCGGCTTTTGCCTGGGGCTGATTTTCGGAGGGTTCCTGACCTCTTCGCTTGGATGGCGCTACGTCTTCTACCTGTCCACCTGTGTTACAAGCAGCCTGGGAATCCTCGGCTGGTTTGTTCTCCCCAAGGACCGCATTGACGGCCAGGCGAGGCCAAAGTTGGACTTTGCCGGCGCTGGATTGTCCACTACTGGTCTGATCTTGCTTAGCTTTGTGCTCTCCAGCGGAGGCGAGTATGGCTGGGGCAAGGCATTTGTTATTGTCCTCTTGATCCTGAGTGTTGGTCTGATCGTTCTCTTCACATTCGTCGAGAAGAAGGTCTCAAACCCCATCATGCCCTTGTCGCTCTGGAAGCTGGAAAACTTTGCTGCACTTTGGATTGGCGGATTTGGTGAGTACTCTTTCAGGTTCCAGCCTTGAAATTTCATTTTGCTAATACTTGTGACAGTCTCCTACGGTGGCTACCAAACCACAATTTACTACACTACTCTGATCGCGCAAGAAGTCAACAAGCTGAGCGCAGGACAAACCGCCATCAGATTTCTCCCTATGGGCTGCACTGGGTTTATCTTCAGTCTTGGAATGTCCCGAATGCTTGAGTATTTCAACACCAAAACGTTGTTAGTAGCCGGCATGGCCATCTGCGCTGTCGCACCCGTACCATCCGCTCTTATGAAGGACGGAGACCTGGACTTTTGGAAGCATGTCTTCCCCACAACCATCATTGGTGTCGCCGGTACTACAATAGTGTACTGCACAATTACGGTCGTGCTACTAGCTTCAGTGCCAGTCAACGTCAAGAGTCTCTGTGGAGGCATGATCAACACTGCCTTCCAGATTGGAAGTGGTGTGGGTCTTGCGCTAGCGAGCGCCGTTGTACAGGCAGTGGATACTAGCAAAGGCCACAGCATACTCCAGCAATATTGCACAGGACTCTGGTGCTGTGTCGGGTTGGCCGGCATTGGTATCGTCGCTAGCGGTGTCGGAGTCAAGAATGTCCGGGCCTCTTAAGCTGCTGGGTGCTGATGATTGTGATTTATAATTGATTCTTGGTGCAATACCTCTCGGATACCACTTGCGGCCAACTGCATTTTGTAGGGCTGCTTCGCACAACACGTTGGGATAAAAGGAAGGGAAAAGTTATGATTTTGAACAAGGGCGGGTGATAAAATAGCCTTGAGATAGATATTTTCTAATATTAATTTTCTACAAATGCATCACTTGGCGTATTGACTGAAATTCAATACAACAAACTGTTTGTTATCCCTTTAAATACCGTAAGAGTGCACTTAGGTACCCTACTTTGTTTACCTAGCTACTAAACCAAATTCTAAAGTAATAATATAATTTTATATAAATAAAATGACTTCTAATATAATTATTATTATATAACTTAATTAGAACCTTTGTATCTTTAGTTTAGGGTCTAGTAATTAATAGTCTACCTTGCTTAGTACCTAAGTGCAGTCTTGCGGCACTCAAAGGGATATATAAAACCGGCAGGGTTCCTGGGAGGGTCCAGATTGAACATGGGCAACAAGTCTAAGGTCAACTGTGATATTAGTATTGGAGTAGAGGCAGATCATCGCACCGGTAGTTTCGTACTAGCATGCAAGCTAATGCAGTCAAAAACCTGAGCTATCATTCTCACGGCGACTACTTAAGGCCGCTACGGCCCGCCGGCTTCCTAACCGGTTTGGTGTCGAAACCAATCAAACGCTGTCCCTTTATCGTAGCCTAATTTAGTAATGTAGATTCTGAGCCGTACTGCCATTGACCTGGTATCTTCATGGTTCCCGCTGCCAAGGAAATATGCCAAGTTGCGGCCAGGTGTGTGCGAGCAGGCCTTTGCTTCAGCCACCTTTCACGTTTAACGCATCAGGCACCAAAGCACCTTTTGCGTGACGAAGATCACGTATCTTCTGACATGGAATCATGAAATACGAAATGGTATCCCCAGGGGTTCGTAAGCGTAAATCTCAGGTTTTAATCTCCGTGACCTAAAACAGGTGGTTGTGCATCCCATGTCTCATCTCCAATCATTTCGGTACTTACGTAGACAGCACCCAGGCTAAGCAAATGGCGATGAGAATACCTGGAATTAATTAATATATATTTCGAAGGTTATTTATAATACGGGACCCTTAAAATACTGACTAAAAAGAAGCCACAGCAGGTTGGAGGAGAGCTTAGGTATTGTGAGTGAGAGTGAGGCGGGGTGTCGTCTCAGAGTAGTTTCATATCCACTAGATCTTTCATTGCTAGTAATAGAATCCTTATCATTTGGGATGCTGCCGTACGTAAGAGGACTCAGTGCTTCGCGCTGTTCGAAATTATGAGTCCCAGTATCGGCGTTCTCTGCGACTCCGTCGGCAATCCTCATGTTGCGCCGCACAAGCTGCAAGAGCCGGGATTCGTTTTCACATTTGAGCGATTGAATAAAACTTGAAAGTGAAGAAAAGGAACTGTTCCAAGAAGTTTCACACAGATCAGGTAATACAACTACCTTTTTCTTCTCTTCTTTGCCGAGAATCAGTTTCATTTCGCACGTATTACCAATGCTGATATCTGGCAATAGGTCATCGTCACCCGAGTCTGTTGGGCTATGGCTTGCCCGAAACTGAAAGTATGGATCGGCTCCGTGCTCAAGGTATTTTTCTAATATAACACCCCAATTTCTTAGAATGCCTTTTTGCGTTTTATGTTGTCGATATTTGCCCCACTGGTAACAAGACACAAGAAGATGCCACCATATAGCCAGGCTCGCTAATTTGGTTGCACCTTTAGTTTCGGGGTCCTGCTCGCTTAGTTCTGTTATGCCGGTGTTCGATATTACATTCGGCCCCAGGTATCCGTCAGTAATAATCGCTTCCACCATCTCTTTCATGTCAGATAGATCACCTTCACCTGCAAAGAGAAGGCATTGGAATAAAACCTCCATACTGATTGCCTCTAGGTCCACAAGCGATTTTCTCAGCTTCCACGTTACGTACTTAAAGGCTCCACAGAAAGCAGCAGTATATATGGGATCGGGTGGGGCTATAGCCGCAGTGACCAATTTAGAGTCGGCTTCGCTGGAACATCTGAGGATTAAATAGCCACGGGGGTCGGCGAAATAAGGCATATTCAGTTCGATGCTATTGAACGATGTTTTCGGTCTTGATTCTGATGTTACCAGCTTTTTTGAACGTGCTAAGGCCTCGGAGAGTGACTCAAGAAAAATATAAGGTTCTGAGTCTAGGTTGGTTTGTGTTCGCATATACACCAGCCAAGACAGCAGACTAAAGTCGCTCTGTTCTACCATATCCGGATCTGCAAGTAATTCTGCAAGAGAGAGCTGAGAGATAGCATCTGTGGGGTTAAAATCTCCCAATAGATGTGCAATCTGTTCTCTACGCCGTTCATGAGCAAAGAACTCTGGAATAGATCTGTGTGTTAGGGCTAAAGACGCTTCACCTCTGCCTGCGGGATTTATGACCTCAACTAGACCTCGGCAACACTCTTTGAGTCTTTTTTCTGTCAAGGATCTCCTGGAGCGCCGCTGCTCTTCGGGTAACGAAGTCTGTTGGAGATTCCATTCAATTGCGAAGGAGGGGTTCGCCGTATAGTCGTCAAGAAAAGAGTACGCCAGTATCGTAAGGCGAGAGCCATGATATTTACTTAGTCTCATAAGCATTGAGAAGGTTTGGTGGGCCTTTTTCAGGTCTCTTGGTGCGAGTGAGTCGAGAATGTGTTTGAACAAATCGTCTAGCTCCCTGGGGAGACTCCTAACTTCCTCAAGAAGATCGTCTAGGCTACTGCCATCCTCGATTCGCTCGCGAATACGCCTCACCACCAGTACCACCCATAGAAATATTCCGTGAGCATTATTAACAACCGATTCAATAAGAGTCAATTTGCTGTTTTGGTCGTATAAGTGATCCAGCTTGCTCGAGGTATATTCTTTTATATCTGCTCGGGTCAGCTCGTGGAGCCGTATTCGTTGATCTGTCGACAAAGCGTTCATAAAGACATTGTGTTCTCTGCTTGACACGCAAAGTTTGATAGTGTTTGGTGCTAGCTTTGTCCAATTGCAAAGCATGTCGATGAGAGACTTTGGATCATCTTGGTATGTCCCTTCGTACTCGTCTAGACCATCAATCCAAAAACAAAAACAATGGTCTTGGTAAACCTTTCCATTGGACAACAGTTCAAGAAAAGCACTTCTGATGCCCCGACTGTCAAACACAATATCGGAACGTGTCTGCCATGGGCTGTATTTTGCTATGTTCCATTGTTTTGGAAACATGGCCGGTATGAGTTCAGGGCAAGAATTGAGTACATCGTGGAGGAGTGGCCGGAACAGTCCGGTCAGAGAGTTTTGAAGAGTAGAACCAGGCTTCCAGAAGAAGAAGCTTTTGAATACCAATTTCCGAGCACCTGAGTCATCGTAAGCCATTCATCCTAGCCTGTATAAAGATTGGATCTAACTCACCGGCCCACTGCTGCAGTAGCGACGTCGTGTGCTCTTCCTCATAAAGATATTTCATCAGTGTGGATTTGCCAGAACCCATTTTTCCAGATACGTGAAATATTCCATCTCCACGCAGGAGCCAATCAACAAAAATTCGTTTAGCACGAGGCTTTATGTCATTGATATCAGAATGATATCTTGGCAAGTCTCTACCCTCTGAATTGACGTTTTTAAATGTCCTCTCTTCAGAGTTCCGGGTGGGATAGCGATTTAACCCTTCCAGAACCTTTTTCTGAGTCCAATTCGTATCGGAGACGGTACTAATTGGATAATTTGCTCTGGCGCCAGGGACGTCTTTGTCATCAACTGAACGCCTATCACCGGAGCTACGACTCATGTTGCAATCCTCGATATCGTCATATATCCATCTGAACGTCCCAAAGTGTGCAGTATCCACGGCTTCATAACGCCCGTACATACCATCAAATGCAAGAGCCTTTAGGATATGGTGTTGCGCGATGAGATCGCTGGCCCTTTCTGAAACACCGAGGAGTGACTCGAGTTTGGCCCGGGAAGCGGGGCTCAGAAAGCTGAAATCAAAATCATGACGTATTGAATCTATCTGATGATTCAGCTTATTGAGCTTGTCTGAGCTATCTCGGGCATTTAAAACTAAACCGTCCAGTTTCTGTTTGTTTTCAGAACTGAACCGTATTGATCAATATGTTTCAGTGAAGTTATTAAATGAGTATGGTTACCTAGTGATGTAATTTAGCTGTAAGTTGAGCTGACTTCGACAGTGAACCAGCCGCTCCTCTAGTCTTTTCAAATCTTGCTGGTACCACCTATTCTTCAGCCCAGCCCTGAAGCTTGACAGTTTTGAGTGGTCTTGGGGCTTAATCTTCCCCAGCAGCTCGACCATCTGATCGGCTATATTCCCGCATTCCCTTGCAAGCATGCAAAGAGAAGCCTCAGACTCAGTCAGATTTGTTTCATCTGGGGGCTGTAGGCGCGTCGCCAGACGCTTCAGCTCCACCACCATGACCTCGGAGCTGCGGTTCTCCTCCATGTTCCCATGCGCCGACCCATGGATCTCTGCCGCTGTGGCGACTATCTTGAAGCCGAAGTCCACAAAGGCAATGATGTGTGTGGCGAACCCGATAGCTGTGAGAGGGTCCATTGTATCTCCCAGCAGCAAAGGAATACTCAGTTGGGAGGTTGGGCTGAAATTATCGCCCCGTCTAGGCTGTCTTACATCAGATGACAATATGAGAGGAGGTGGCGGCTTACAACACGTGATTCTGCATCCCAATATGTTTGTCTTGCGAATGCAGCCCCCCTCCTCCCAAACCTTTTTTTTTTCATGGAATGGCAAGAACGAGAAAATATAGCACCTTGGATGATTCTTAGCGGCGAGGAACTGCATGGTACTAGGGGCTACTTTGCCAGCCCAGCTGAAAGCTTCAAGAAAAGTCAAGTCTGAATTATCGAATCTTAAACTATCTATAATAATGTAAAAATGAGAAGAAAAAGAGAAATCCAGCATGCGGAAATTTGTTGGCCCCCTCGCATAGCATATCGCAATGGGTAGACAGGTTCTCTAGTACGCTAGACAGAGTAAAGAAAACAGCCCCAGCTTGAATACCAAGGCACAGCTTAGATAGAATCCTCGTCGTTGTAGGCCAAAGCATATTCGACCAAGTTTTTGTTAGGCTGGCATTTGGTGCCAACCTTGGGCAAAACTCCATCTTCAAAATATTCCCGGATGGCCTTGAGGGTACAGTTTGATGGGTGGCTCGTAACGCCGTGCTGTGTTTAAGTCAGTTATGTATTCTCTCAACTATATGTATGATCAGGAAGGATACTTACTCCGGAACCGTTGTGGAACAAAACCCTGCTGCCCGTAAATCCGGCTGAAGCCTGGTATGCGCTGACAAGAGGAGTGATTGGGTCGTAGGGCCCGTTTGCGAACAGAATAGGAAAGCTGGTGTTGATGCCTCTAAAGTGACCCTCGTAGCGTTCGGCGGCGTTGAACTTCCATTGAGGGCAGCTGCGGGTGGGGATACTCATGTCTACAAAGGAAGGGCTTAACTCGGCCTGAGCCATCAGAAGACTGTATGTATCCTCCTGGGTCTTCGCGCGGAAAGCACCGTCGAGGCAAGTGATTGCAGTGACAGCCATGTCTGTCTTTTCGGAATCATCTCCATCTCCGGCTTTCCTTGCCTTTTCCTCTGATGCCGAGCTGATACTTTCATCGAGGGCAGTCCAGTTTCGCTGAAGACCAAGTCCTACAAGCTTCAATACCTCCAGCGTCTCGTCTGCTTGATAAAGCTTGCTTTGGACGTTGCTCTTGAGCAATTCGTAATATTTGTTGTCTGCAGGATTCTCGTTTTCGTCAATGATCTCCTGAAGAAGATCACCATAAGCAAGCATGAGGTCTTCTGTCGTTGTGTTGGACCCAGCATAACCAGCCAAAGAGCATTTCTCGACGCCGGCCTCAATGCACTGGCTGAAGACAAAGGACAGCGTGCGGCCCACATCATGCAGCGTGGTCAAATCATAGCCATCGTAGTAATCCGATGCCGCTTGGTTGCCGTCGAGAAACATGCGGTGAATGCGATCGGGAAACATTGCTGCGAATGTCTGGCCTAGTAGGGTGCCGTAGGATGTGCCCCAGTACCTAAGCAGACCATCTTCATCTAGGGCATCAACAATTTGAAGCATATCCCGAGCCACGAATGCCGTGGAGATGAGGCTACCGGTTTCTTTGTTGTCCTTGTAGCACTGCTCTGCTATCTTTCCGGCGTCTTTCCAACCTTTAACCATTGTGGCATAGACGTCCGTACTGGGTAGATTGACGACAATGTCATCTCGCCGTTCGACGCTAGAGTTGCCATTGCTTGGGTCCGAACATGCAAATGGAATAGTTTGCCCCACGCCTCTGTGGTCTCCATTAGCAAAAGAACATATTTCGTGGTCAAGGAACTTACCGGGGGTCGAAGCTGACAAGGTCAAAATGGCCACCAATTTGACTACAAGATTAGAAGCTGTTGCGTAGTTTCAAGCAGGGTACACTTACATATCTAGTGAACCTCCACCATTTACAACATATGAGAGTCCCGACACACCAGGTCCACCTGGGTTGAGAAGTACGCTTCCTTTCGAAGGGCTCTTGGACGCCTTCCTTCTGACCAGCTGAAGCGAGAGTGACTTAGAGTGAGAATTGGTATAGTCAAGAGGAACATCCAAGTTTGCGCAAGTTATGTTATTTGCTTGGGCGGTGGCGAGCAGTTTCGAGTCAGCGAAGAAGTCTTCAGTGCAATTTCCCCACTTTATCCCTGCTGTCTTTGTCTTTGCTGCCTTTGCTGCATCGCTGTGCGGCAATGCCTGTGCAATGCCGGTTGACAGGAGGAGAATGCCGCAGTACTTGGACAACATGTTGGCGCAAGATGAACGAATGTTGCAGTCGATGTAGAGCGAGTATAGGAAATGTTGTTGATGGGTTGAAGCATTTGGGAAATAGCAGCTCTGTGTCCCAGTCTTATAGACAGTGAAGGAGACGATGCAAACATTCTTGCGATAATCCAAAGGTCATTTCCTGTGGCTCAGTTGCATCGTGCAAAATATCGCCATATTGAGTACTTCTGATATGTGCTAGTACCTTTTTTGAACAAACCCAGCGCCGTGGCCCGTTGATCTGCCTTGATATTTTCTCTAGCAGCAGCTAATTCATGGCCAAGGCGGGCTGAGCAGTAGCTGCAGTGGAGAGACTCGTGGCAGTGCTTGAGCAGTGCCTGTGCAGTGTTTAGGCCTATAATTAGAGGAGCGGCTGATTTAAGGGTAGCAAATAAGCATAAGCAGCATGTTGTGGTCCACCGGGCGTATGCTCGCCCAGTGGGCGGGAGCAAGACTATTCGTCTTCGGAAGCATCCAGCGAGAAAATGGGGTATCCACCGGCCGTTTCATAGGCTCAATCGCATCCATGCAGCATTGAGTGGATGACAGGACACGTCAAGTGTCGAATGCTCCACTCCTCAGCTCTCCAGCTGATGCCACGCATCTCTCGTGTGGACCATTACATAACATCATGACAATCGAGACCAAAGTCCATTTAGGACCCAGATCTGACACTAGACCTGACCTGCGGTCGCACAAAAAGCCCAAAACACGTGCCGGGGTTACCAAGTCTGATAAAATAGCATTGATGAACATAATTGATCGCGCCCAAAAAATATGTTTCATTCCATGCGGATGAGGGATTGTCAGAGAGAATTCAAAGTCCAAAAAAAATCGTCTAAAGTTCTTTCAGTGCCCACTTCCGGGGAAAGTATTGTGTATGGCGATTACGTATCAAAAAGTCGCAGCTACACGTATCAGATTCCAACCTTGATGTTGCCGAGGCAAGCCATAAAAGCCATCGAATTTCCATAGACAGAGTCGGTGGAATTGGGAGCACAATTCTTTCACCCTAGTACCCTGGTGCGTTAATGTCAGCTAACCTTGTACCAAATGTTCCATCCAGAGTTTAACACGCGTGCTGATGTTTCTGAGGGCACGCTACAAGCTTGCTGTCAGTTTATTCACCTGGCTGGTTCGTGGCTGAAATTATGGCAGGAATTGGATCTTCGGTGCAATACGGTTCAGTCCGGCGGGGCCATCGTACAGTACGACCAGATGGACAGTGGACATTTGCAGGGGGTAGTCATTTACCTATTCCGTCCGACCTTAGTCATAGTAGGGCTCCTCCAATTTGAAAATTACCTGCATCATGTGATGTAGTCAGGATGTGCGGTGAAAGGAATATATGGGTCTAAAAATAACGCTTCGTGTCTGTTGAAAGGCAAGCCTATGTTTTGGAACTTCTGGCTTCGCAGGCGTTTAACCAACCAAGGCGTACCGATCCCACACCATGCATTGTTCGAACCTCTTTGCTGCCAGTCAATATCCGGGGTGTTTCACTACCAATGAGGTACGCCAGCACCTCGGACTGCCTTTCACGACTACTCTGGCGCAGAAAAATGTCCCGGGTCGCACAGGCCAGGAGGCAACTACCGATAACCATTACATTAAGGGTTGTCTATGTGCACCATTGCATGAGCAATGTGGAGGCTCAGGAATGCCACCGTGCAGCCCAGTCTCGGCACAAGAGTCCACAGATGGACCGGACGTTGCGATGCCCGTTGCCGTTTCCGTAGAAACACATTACGGTCGACTCTCTGTTCATGTGACAATTGATCAACTTCATGCAGCTTCCCGTTTAGGCTGTTGGTTTTGCACGGTAATTTATGGTGGAATTACGCGTATGCCATCCTGGGACCCCAAGCTGCCTATGACCAACGGACTCAACTTTCGTCTCGACCGCGCAGAATCCGGGTTGGAAGTATACAAGACTCAATATCACAATAGTTACCCCAATGTGGTCGCAGAACCTAGCGTGATATTCTATATCGACAATAGTACAAGTATGTAACGTGTTCACATGTACGAAGTTTCGTAACTTACCGATTTTCCCAGACCATGCCACACCCTGTAAACTCTTCCGTCTCACACAGAGCAATCCATCCTGCGATCCCCACGTCCAATTGAAGTTTATTTCTCAAACATTACTCAATTGTAACAAAAATCATAAATGCGCGCCCAATGCGAGCTCATTTATGCCTACCCGACTTATTCGGGTGCAGGTCCTCAACGGAGAATATGTCCTTCGTTTAGTTGAAAAAGCCCCTCCCAAAGACTATGTCACCCTCAGTCACTGCTGGGGCACTTCCTTTCCTCCCAACACTAAAACAACGAATGGCAACATCAAGTCCCGAATGTCATCACTGGGCATCGCGTGGACAGACCTTACACAGACCTTCAAAGACGCCGTTGCGGTAACTGAGCGGCTGGGGTTCGAATATATCTGGATAGATGCATTGTGTATCATCCAAGATTCAGCTACAGATTGGGAGATTGAGTCTAGTCTTATGCACGATGTGTATTCGTTCTGTGCAATAATGTTAAGCGGAGATGCAGCTGCGGACTCCAGCATAGGTCTATTCCGGTCATCAAACATGTCTATGAGTCCCTGGTCTACCTCCATCGAGTCGCTCGTGGTCTGGAACGATTGTGGAATCAAGGCTCAATTTTCACTTACCCACCGTCTGTTTGCAAGAATGAAGGGCATGTTTTACCCATTTGAACAATTCCAACTCTCACCCTTGGCTACCAGAGCTTGGTGCTACCAAGAGGGCCGACTTGCCCCAAGAGTTGTGCACTTTTCTATTGACGAAGTTTTTTATAACTGTCTCAATTGCGAGAGGTGCCAGTGCGGTTTAGAGGACCGGCAGGCGGGTATATATACCTGGTACAAGGCACTTCCACAGTCAAGTTGTACAATGGAGGATAAACACACACTGTGGTTGCACACAGTTACAATGTATAGTGAACGCGATCTAACATTCTGGACGGATCGTCTTCCCGCCATTTCAGCTCTTGCAAGGCAGTTTCAAGTCTCAGCAATCGAAGAGCCTGAAGGTTCTATTGAAGACGACAAGCAGATGTTTAAAAATATCGACCTAGGAACATACGTTGCTGGATTATGGTCAAAGATGTTGCCGAAAGATTTGTTTTGGTTTGCAGAAAGCCTTCCTGGCGCACGAATATCTACCTCATCTAAGTATGTTGCGCCAACGTGGTCATGGGCTAGTGTCTCCCGCGGTATAAACTGGGGTGATCCAGGTTGTCTTCACGCCACGGTCATCAGTGTTTGTTGCCATCTGGCGGGATCGGATGAGTTGGGGAAGATCACTGGAGGAGAGTTAATCCTAAAGGCCAAAGTCATACCAATCCAGTTCTATGAAGAGTCATCGGAACATAAGTGGAGTATCCGCCTTGAATGTCAAGACCCAACAACAGGCAAACAGGCATGCCTGGGGGCATTCCGACCAGACTATATTCAGGGTGGTACAGAGGTCAAATCACGGATCGGTAAAACCTTTGAACTGTCGAACCCCGATATTCCTTTGGATACCACTTCCCTCATCACTGATACAAACTATTTTGCATTGCTTCTTGGAAGCACAGGTGTTATCGTTTTGAGGGAAGTACAAGGTGGAGAGCCCAATGTATACGAGCGTATTGGAACAATTCTCCGCTATTATAAAATAGATTCAGATGATATGATGAAATGGTTTCATGGAGTTGAGGACCAAAGGGTGAAAATAATATAGGTATTACAATTTATTTTAGTAAATACAGTACATCTAAGTTTAACTAAATAAGGACAATGGATGAGTCTCGGCTTGCCTAACCCATGTAATATTACAATGCAATAAGCTACAGCTAGTAATAATATTTATTTTATTTAATTGCGTGAATTGATTGATATGTACTAGGTCTAAGATATGCATTGCCGTGCAGAGATTCCGTAATAATATTTATAGTTACTATCTCAACGCGGACGATGATTGATGATTTGAAATTGGAACATTGTAATGGGCGACAGTGCCATAAACGCAAACGATTTCAAATGGTTCGCAACATGATCGACCACAAAGTTGTACATATCTGTCGGCTCGCCCTCTCCATTCTCTTCAACTGACTCTATTCCTCCGGGGACACGCTCACAAAGCAGACATATGCTCCCTCCATTCCGACTCGGCTTCGAACACTTTCAGTGTGCTGTGATCAATCTTACTATATCAAATTGTAGTGTGGACTTTGCGCAACCAGTCTTTCGAATGAACGGACTCCATATGGCGTTTCAATTCGTGGCGACAGGTAAAGAATTTAAGGCGCCGCACACATTCATGTAATAGGCAGGCATAAGGTTCGAGGTGCCGGTCGATATGGCGTTCCGAAACATCATTACACGTAAGTCATAAATAAGATTGTCACCAATCTTGGGCAGCGAGGCAGGGTCACATTAAGATTCAGGTATCAAAATGTAGTAGGAGCCTGCCCATGGCGAGACTTGATCTCTCAAGGAAAGTATTTTCCATCAGCTATTTACCATCGCCGTTCTCTTTTCACCATCCTCTGTTGACTCCAGTTTCCCTTCTGCCGTGAACCCACAGCTGTCACCTCCGGTTAACGCAATGCTACAGCGTACAGCGCGGCAGCGTCAATTATAACATAAAATTTCCTACATCTTGGCATACTGCATATACATATACAACGAACCTCCTCACATCAAATCGGTTCACTCACGTCTATTCCTCACAGGGCTGAGCCTCCGATGGCGGGATCCTAAAGCGCGCAGAAAAGTAATCTTGGTCAGGTTCAAGAATTGTGTGCTCCATCGTGCGCGAGATATTTTGGGCTATTTTGCGGCCCCAGAAAGTGTTGATGAAGGCAAAACTGAGATCTAGAGAGGATGTGACCTAGAAGCCATTAGCATTGCATATACCCTCCCAACAACCTGTGTCTTGCATATTTTAATCGAGCAAGCTAAACCGGCAGAGTCACTTACACCTGATGAGGACCAAACGTTGCCGTCGATAACATAGCGTGCAGGCGTTACCCATTTGACTTCGGGTCCTTCGTCAGTGACCCACTTCCAAACAGACTTATTGGTTGTCACCAAGGTCCCATTAAGTACCCCAGCCTGCGCAGCGAGGCGAGACCCAGTGCAGATAGTAATGAAGATCTTGACCTTTGGGAACATCTTTGCGATGTAGGCCCTCTCATCGCTTAAATTGGCTCCAACACCCCAGCCGCCAGGTACGATGAGCACGTCCAAATCAAGATCTTCCTTAAAGGTCTTGGTCGGTTGGAGTTGGGTGGAAAAGTTCGATTTGAACTGGTTCTTCCATTCTGCCCGTGTTGTGACAGGGTCGAGGGTCCTTGCGATCAAATGCAGGTTCAATTGCTGAAAGAGCAGGGACAAAATCTGCAAGGGATCCAGCGTACCGAAGACATCAATCGTGTCAAAGGCAGGGTAAAGGAGCATGCCAATGTTGCGAATGTCCTTGCCGCTGATTTCTGGAAGCGGAAGTGGGGTGACACAGGTGTCATCAACCGTATCTGATGAAGTAAGCCTCTGTTGAGACGACAAGCCTGAGGCAAACGGTGTTGCCAGCAGCGCGAAGGCGCCCAAAACGGATGGGAGTGAAAAACGCATTCTGGAGGTCGCTTTCTATTACTAGATTATATTTTAATTTATCCCAGCTGATTATATGATGATAGAACTGGTTCAATATATAGGTGCTCAAGAGGGGGAACATGTGCTTGGGCGGCTAGCGTCAGGAATGTTGAAAGGAATGAGCACGGGGACAGTGAAAGGGTGGCGCTCGTCTTAGACTATGTGGATCAACAAAAGCTTCTATACCCAACTTTATCCCAATGGTAAAGACACGGATTTTATATCGAAAAATAACGGAAACGGGCGGATGGGTATCACGCTGAGGATGCAACGGCCCAGGTCCATAAGCAGTATGATTGGACATTCTCGCGGGTCATTCATTACTGGGATATTTCATACCCTTTCAATTCCATATCAAGACATGTTCCACCAAACTAACTCTAGACTTACGAATCTTCATCTAGCATCTTCCGTTACTTTACACACCAGGCCAAAATTTACTTCAGCTCTCCTTGGCACATTTCCTCCCACGTGAGGGGTAAGTCAAAGCTAACCATTGTCCAAGTCCCCGCGCCCAATAGTGTATTCCTAAGCCCAGCTAGCGACCTAATGTTTCTTGTTTTCGATTTGACTAGGTTGCATTGTCACGAAGCGT
Source organism: Calonectria multiphialidica (assembly GCA_020623665.1). Classification (NCBI taxonomy): domain Eukaryota; kingdom Fungi; phylum Ascomycota; class Sordariomycetes; order Hypocreales; family Nectriaceae; genus Calonectria; species Calonectria multiphialidica. The sequence continues at coordinate 61,710 of JAHVYC010000019.1, forward strand.
GGTAACTAAACTGACGAGTGACATCCAACAACATTCAAATTTCATCCTCTCCATATCCCTCAATATCAGGCTCGGGCAAATCCTTTCACCGCCCACATACATGCGTGCATCGTGCCCAAGAAAAAAAACAGATCCTCACCTTTTTATTATATCATTAATCACTGCATCAGTCTATGGCACCACAATACACCTAAGGGCCACCATCTCTAGGCCGCAGCTCACAAGAGTCCAATTGAAATCACTATTCTGCACCAGTCGCTCCAGGATCCAATAGCTCTAGCGACACATCATCCACCACTTTGACAACTTATGACCGTTTTGTTCAACTCAAATACCGATCATGTCAAAGCTTATACCTTTCCCTGGGGAATTTCCGCCCAGCGAACAAAACAGACTCACTCTTTGGGCCTAGGTACGTTGTGCACAGCACGCTCAGCACTAATTCCAAAATATACTTCAATGACCCGATCTGCCATCCAATTTCCCACAGAATCTAGGCCCTTTATAAGAGGTTTCTTTATTGGGCAGCAATATAAGGTCATCTCTGCTGGATTCCCCCCGATCAAGGGCCGAGTGAGTAGGCACCATTTTATGATAGAACTTTTGAGTTGGTATCGCCACCCAGACCCACCGGTTCTTCGCCGAATAGTTCTATTGCATGAATACTTAGAATTATGTCTTGCCAGATGAAATATAATGCGTGGGCATTACTCGAAATCATTTCACGTTCCAGCGCTCCCAAGTCTGGATAACAGTAATTCAGTGGGCTTTGTTCGTAGCAACGCCAATCAGATTGGACTGCTGCCTGCGCTATTTGCCTAGACCATAGTCGTGGCTCCATCCAGTCAGCCTTGCACGCCCCACACGTGTAAGACTACTAAAACCACCTTTGGGTATTCTGACATTTGACGACTTACCAAATTGCTTTCAACTCTACTTCTGGGACAGATACGATGGCCTCCATCAAGGATGATCCACGCCCGTCGCTAACTGACCTCATCTCGTCGTACGCCATTCTTCCAACCCTCGCGTCCTGGATTTCGACCCGCGACCTGTACCATCTTGCTCTGACCAACCGAACACATCATTCGCACATACTCGCGTCAGAAAAGATCTTTAGTGTCCTTCGGCGCCACTCGCTCTGTGACGGACGTGGTTTGGCAGACCGTCAGGCGTTCCGCGGTCACTACTTCATCGAAACCAAGTGGCGGTATGTGTGGGGCAATGGCCGCAAGATCCACCAGGACGAAGAGATTGAGGTGCGCCTTTACAACCTAAAATGCGACGAGGCAGGTGCTCTCCCCTGCGTGAAATGTGGCATCAACGTGTGTGAGGAGTGCCGTCACTGCCCCCGGGTCCCGCCGCATAGCGGTTACCCCCAGCGACGGCCACATCTCAATAGCCCCAGGCAGCTCGCGGGCGTCATGTGCTTATGCCCGGAGTGCGACGATAAAATGGAGAAGAAATTGGCAGGACAGTTTCTGAATGAGTTGTGTGACTGTGACGTGTTCGAACGCTGGCTCTGTGGAACTTGCCATGGGGAGGAGGAGCGGTATGAGCGCGAGTACGTGACTCAGCACACCGAAGGGGGGGCTTACTTGGGCGAAGATCGCGAGTTTTCGACTAAGGTCATGGCAGACCATCAAGACGCCCGTGCTGTATGTTTTCAACTACGCTCTTTGTTTTTTTTCTCGTGATCAAGATGGCTAACTTTTTGCAAGATGTGGTGTTGGTGCGGCAATGAGGTCCCCGACGAAACACGCCCGCGGTGCGTTTTGTGTAAGAGGCGGCATTTGCCCGAATCAGAGTGGAATGACGAATGGGATCGGATAGGATCAAAGATGCCTGTTTTTGACAACGTAGGTGATTGTGTTTCGCAGTATAATTCAGCGCTTCGTGTCTTGGCTAACAAACGACCCAGGATCCTTGCTACCCCCATTGGGTCACGGACGAAAATTGGAAATATCCTGTGCCATATCCCGAACTTGAGTACGACAGAATTCTCCAAGGTCGACCTACTACTACCAGTTTAAACTGAAAATACAATGCCAGCTTCGTTCCTGGCTTGGTGTCGGACGATGTAGTCATCACCCTAGCCCCCAGGTATAGGTCAATATCCGCATTGAATCAGCCACAACTGCAAAATGTGCATTGATGAAATTTCCATTTCAGATAATTACATGAAAGTGAGACTTGTCTGCCTTGAATTGGCTTGTGAAACCCAGTCGAGACATTTGAACACCTCAGTTTGAGGCGGTGCCAGCTAAGGCAGAATGATTCGACTGTGCGTTCCGGGTTACGCGGGGTATAGTTTTGCATCTCAACAGCGAAACGCGGATATCACCCGTCACAACTTCTCATTATCAATAATTTGATCAAGGCACAAGTATGATCCTTGACAATCGTCCCCCACGTGTTTCACACCCCCAGCGAAAGCTAGAATACCTACAAGAATATGAACTTACGCACGGAAATACAGATTATACTGGATTTATTCCAATGTTTTCATGTTGCTACCTCGCGAGACATTATTATTATATAAGGATGCACATTTTTGTGATCAAGGAGCCTTTGGTAGCATAGGCACAGCGATGAGGGGTAAAGTGAAATGTATTGCCAGTCCAAAGCTTGCTCGAATCGAAGGTTAGGTAACTATATTTGAAGCCACCATGGGACCACCATAGGTTACAATCTTAACATCGCCCATGCAGCGCGATTAAAGGTGCATCAAGTCTCCAAATCTTCTCAACAGCGTTATCTATATCTTATTCCCTCCAAATCCCTAATAAAGAGTGAAGGTTAGTATATGTGCTCTAACTCCTTCTATCATGGGAACTCCACGAGTCTTAAAACTCTGTGCTCGACTCACGTTTTGGTCAAATTTATGTTTGACCTCCTCTAGTTTTTTTTTCATGTTGTCCTGGAAGGCCTTGTCAAGCTCATTCTTTGCTTTCTGGTCAAATGAATCAAAACCCCACGGGCTTGGGTCGCGAGCTTGATGGCGCTGGGTGGCCAGAGGGGCAGCATAGGTAACAGCAACAAGGCCCACCACAAGGACGGTCAAAGAATGCATTATGGTCGGTGCAGAGGTAACAGCTTTATGTATTTGGTTTTGAAGGAATAGTAGTAATGGAAAGGTCAGAGGTTCTTGGTTTTCCTACAGCTCTGGCAAAGGGTAGGTAGGAACTAATATATACTAGCGCCCATCACAAAACATAAAAGAAGAACAAGTCTCGGTTGATAGGTGGCAGGTATACCACACGACAGGCTAGTGTGATGATTATCTTGCGTTCTGGAAACTGGAAGTGAACGGGATCCAATAGCAATTCTAAATTCTAAGACACTAGCGATCTCTCGCTATCCTCAGCGAATTGTTGATGGATCAATTGCTGATATTACATCATCTTTGTTGTGTCTCAGAAAGTACGATACTGTCCTTGTACAGCAACCTTGTTTTGTCGGAGCTTTTTACTGCTATGTCTGTGATACGGAGCTGCCATTGCCATTCTCCGGCAACACTTAGGTCTTCAGCAGAGAAGAAAAGCAGGAAATACCCCAACATCTTTGCAACATTGCTCCACAGCGCTGAGACTAACTTCATTCCAGGCGGGTGATGCCATGAATCCAAGACAAGGTAGATCCCGCGGACGGGCCGACTGCGATTGCCTGATTATCGACACTCAGATCTTGGCATGTCTTCAAGTGCTCTTGGAACCTCCCTCAGGTCCGCGTCACATGCAAACATAACCCGGGCGGAAATACAGCACCAGGTGTGGGCATGGGAAGATGAAGATATGTTTTGTCGACCAAGCCAGAAAAGAACGGAGATTTATGCTTGGGATGTTATTTAAGTGGAGATTCTTATGTATGAATACAATTGGGCACATCTTCTGGATGCGCCTCGAGTATGTGCATTTGTTAGTATGAATGATGGCTCGCAGATAGAGGATTACTAATACCCCAGAGGTGAACAACGTCTTTGTAAAATTTGATAACCAAGTATTGACACTTCTTGCAAGAAATACGGCCGTCTGTATGTGAATGGGATTTGATCCTCTGCCGATCTAATCTGTGCCTTTTCTTCTTCTGCTTTGGGCTCGTGTGGTGGAAATGGCAGCATCTGGGCCAGATGGTCTCGTTACGTAAGCGCGTTGTTGGTACCCAGCGCAACCAGGCGGATGCACGCATCGCGCGAGATTGATTGTGAGGGAGGCTCAAGTCGACGCGTTAAACTGATGCCTGTGCCTAATTGCTGCCGCAATTTCCGGTCGAATCTGAGTCTTATTCGCCGCCTTAGACGCGTTGCTGCACATCTGCCTGTCTCCCGCCCACGCCCACTGATTGATTAGTACACGATTCTAGCGCGCGCCAACAGGTTCCACCAAAGTCCGCCGTAGTCTACCAGCGTCCACCAGCGACTCGCACGGGCCCAGACACCATTGTAAGCAGCCAATATCGTAAGCATGCCAGAAGGCAGACGAAGCTATTGCGCCTTTCTTTTGCCACGGCATTCCAGTATAAAGTATTGCATCACGTCCTCCAAAGATGCAATTCTCTCTTCATCAGAACACACACAAACACTCTAAACAACAAAGCCCACTCTTCAACCCTACAAACAACCATCTCCCCAAAACCCAATAGCATCTCCACACACACCTACCTCAAAATGTCTTGCAAGGTTTACAACTCCTCTTTCAACCCCCTCTTCCGCTTCCTCGAGGACTTTGACAACCACCACTCGCGTCAGCAATTCCAGGCCCCCCGCCGCTACGTTGTCAGACAGGCCGTCCCCCAGTGGCAACCCAAGTTTGACATCCGCGAGACTGAGCAGGCCTACGAGTTCTTTGCCGAGCTCCCTGGTGTCTCCAAGGATGATGTGAGCATCAAGTTCACCGATCACCAGACCATCACCATCGAGGGCAAGACTGAGCGATCCTACGACTCTGCGCCTGCCCCCGAAGCCCCTGTGGAGGAGCCCACGCAGACTGCCGCCACTGCCGACAACGACAGTGACAAGCACAGCGTCTCCTCCTACCAGGCCACCGTTGAGGACGACTTTGAGGACATCTCCAGCGATGCCACAACCGCAACCTTCGACACTGAAAAGACTGAGAAGGTTGAGCCAGCGGAGACGGCAAAGCCTCAGCCTGAGGAGAAGAAGGCCGCTTCCAAGGCCAAGTACTGGCTCAGCGAGCGATCCTTTGGCCAGTTCTCCCGCACCTTCCAGTTCCCCACACCTATCGACCAAGACGCCGTCTCGGCCAATTTCAGCAATGGCGTTCTCACTGCCATCGTCCCCAAGGCCAAGAAGCATGAGCCTCGATCCATTTCCATCAACTAGTTGGTCAGCTCTAATGTATAACAAAGGGAACTGGGACAAGGATTTGGGTTCAGGGTTTTAATGGGCTTTATCAATGGTTATAGACGGATTGGGAATGCATGGAGTTTCATGTATCGGTTTTGTTAACATTTATGCTATTGCATTGGTTACTCATTCATTGTACAACGATAGCAACAACAGATGACTGCATGGTCTTTAATTACACTCTCTTTACAATTTACATTGGTGTCAAAGTGAATATGTGACTATGAACTAACTCCTTGATTAAAATATTATAATGAATGGTCTTGAGAGTCAAAGGTGGCTTCTGTGATTTATTGTCAAGTGTTGAGCGTTGAATGAGGGACAGCATGAAGGCACAAGATATTGAAACAGAGAAAGTTATTTTGAATATTTTATTAATGTCGACAGTATACGACGTAGTGTTCATTGACATAAGACAGGATTATACATGATGGTATAACTATTAGTGAGTGTAACATGTGCTTCCATCCAGTAATTAGGGAAGCAAGACTCGTCCATGAGGTGCTCTTCGTTTACATGAGTTCATTACCCTCCAAGCCATGGCGATTAGAGTCTCTTGGTCAATTAGTTGAGCTTGGCAATGCAGTCCTCGAAGGCCTTGTCGGCCTTGAGAAGGCTGTGCTGGCCGGTGGACTTGCAAGAAGGAGCGGCGGCGAAGAACTTGGGGCCGAACTCATCGATACAGTCCTTGGTGGAGGTGAGGAGGTTGTATAGCTCGGCCTGGAGTCCGGCATCAGAGATGACCTGGGCGTGGGCACGGATAGCATCAGCAGTCTTGATGGCGTTTCCGATGAACTAGAGAATGAAATGTTAGCAAAGTTGATCAAAGACACAAAGGTGAGTTATAATTACCTCATCGAAATCCTGGCAAGTTTCCTCGCTATCAGCGATGGCGCGCTTGCTGTAGGAGGAGTCGCTGGAAGAGTCGGAAGAGTCGCCGCCATCGGGAGAGTAACCACCAGAGGAGCCACCAGAAGAGCCACCAGCAGAGCCACCGGCAGAACCTCCAGCAGAACCGCCGGCAGAACCACCGGCAGAACCTCCAGCAGAGCCACCGGCACCGCCGCGAACACCACCGCTGGCGCCACCACCAATGCTTCCGCCGGCACCGCCGTGGGCACCACCTCCGATGCTTCCACCAGCGCCGCCGCCGATGCTGCCGCCGGCACCACCACCAATGCTTCCGCCAGCACCGCCGTGAGCACCACCTCCGATGCTTCCGGAAGCACCACCACCGATGCCGCCACTGGCACCGCCTCCAATGCTGCCACCGGCACCGCCTCGGACACCACCACTGGCACCACCACCGATGCTTCCACCAGCGCCGCCGCCGATGCTGCCGCCGATACCACCGCCGGCACCTCCGCTGACACCTCCGCTAGCACCTCCACTGGCACCACCACCAATGCTTCCGCCGGCACCGCCTCGAACACCACCGCTGGCACCACCGCCGATGCCACCAGAAGCACCGCCGCCAATGCCACCTCCAATGCCACCACCGGCACCACCTCCAATGCTTCCGGAAGCACCACCGCCGATACCGCCGCTGGCACCGCCTCCAATGCTGCCACCAGCGCCGCCTCGGACACCTCCGCCAATGCCGCCGGAAGCACCACCACCGATGCCGCCGCTGGCACCAACGCCCCCGGAAGCACCACCGCCGAGGTAGCCGCCAGCACCACCGCTGGCACCACCACCGACACCGAGGCCGCCGCCGACAACGCCGCCGAGACCAGTGGCCACACGGGCTCCACCCTGGATTATGCCGCCGACAATGCCGCCAAGGCCACCGAGCACGCCGCCGAGGCCGTTGACAACACCTCCAACAGCACCGCCGACGCCGCCACCGATGCCACCACCAAGGCCGCCGCCGATGCCACCGTAACCGCCTGCACCTCCACGGACACCTCCACTGGCACCGCCGCCGATGCTGCCGCCAGCACCTCCGCTGACACCTCCGCTAGCACCTCCACTGGCACCGCCGCCCACGCCACCATAGCCCGAACCTCCAGCAGAGCCGGAGCCGCCGGAGCCACCGTAGCTAGAGCCGCTAGAGCTGCCGTAGCCGTATGTGCGCTTGAGTTCCTGGTGATCCATCTCACCGGAAATAGTAGTGACAACATCAATAATCTTGCCGAGCTCGCCGACAAGTTGCTGAAAACCATGTTAGCGTCCAATTCTTCTCGATCCTGTGAATCAAAGAATAGCCCACCTTTCCATCAGTTGCTGCTGTGGAAGCTGTCAGACCCTCTGCGAGGTGGCATGCCTCGTCGGACAAGTCGACAGCGTCGCTGAGCTGAACATTAACCTCTGCCGGAGAGAGCTTGGCCTGCACCGATGAAATGGCCAGCATAGTGGCGGCGCAAATAGGAAGCTTGGAATGCATTTTGAGTGAATGAGGGGGGTGTATTAGAAATTGAAGGGAAATAAATATTAAGTAAGAGCGAACGAAGAGACAAAGTAGTAATGAAATAGAGATGAAAGCGATTGATGATGAAAAAGAAATTCCTCTTGGCAGAGATGAAGCCGGGTTATATATCTCGACGGAACCATCTGATGCACCGTAGGATTCGCTGTATTAGTCGGATTCAAGTCTAGTGTTGAACTTGACTCCATCCCCATACCGCTATGGATGGTCTGTGATGACGCTGGACTCCGGGCGATGTTTTGGGGTTCAGGTGGTTCAGGCACGCAGGATCCAGACCGATACATCTCAATGGGCTAGCCACCTTCTGGGTGCTAGCCCCGTCCGAACTGGAGAGATCCGGCCTTCTGAGTGGACGAAGAACGTCTGATCAGCTTGAACGGCCGGCTTGGCTCCAAACAGCCACCTAAATTTAGCTAGTTTCACACAAAGGGGCCGCAGCACCAAACAGCCCATGCGCTCAGGAACGCTCCTCTCGCCGCAAATGATCTGCGCTAGTTTTCGGTGGGCTAGCCGAAAGTGGATCTGGGGGACGGCAAGATCATCCCGAAACCCCCTCGGACGATGTGTTCGAGACTGTGGCGGCGCGCCAGCACCGAACTCCCCTGCACTATTGTCGGATTTCGCAGCCCTGTTGGTACTGGCGGACGACGTGACACGGCTAGCGGTAATAACTGCAAGGGGCTGGCCACCGCAAGGCTGAAGCCGGGCCTGGCGCTACGGCCCTTAGCGGCGGGTGATCGCCCTCCAAGTCAGACCATCAGCTCATCACCAAACAAAACATTACAAATTTAGAACGTTTAGTGATCAGAGGGACTTGTTTCCGTTGAGCCGAATTAATTACAGGGGAAAGGGGCTCAGGGCAAGGCTGAGATCATGCAACTTGACACACACTGAGCTGAGACAGTCACATCCGTGATTCGTCGAAGAATTGAAGGCAAGTCGTCATGAGAACACAAGGGTAAATACATTCACTCTGTATGATTGATGGCTGTTAAACGTTACGCGATTTTTGAGATGCCTATCCTACACTTTGAAAATAAAACCATGAAAATAAATTCCAACTTCATAACTCTTCACGAAGCACCACTGTGTTGTTGAGTTGGTGGTTGGTCAGCTACCCTATAGACCCCAGCTGACTACTAGAGTAATTATGTGATTTATATTTTTTCCCAATCATCCACATCCAGCTTATACATTGAAAAATTGTTATCGCTTGACTAGTGCCATTATTATTTATTTCAACAAACTAGTTCACAGTCAGCACCCAAATCCATGTGGCTGTTGAATGTTGGATGTTCTTTGACCTCCAACGCGTTGAACACACGCGAACAAATATTTACTTCGAGTTCTTCAGGGGCTGTAAAATATTATTCCCCCTTGACTCTACCTCTCCCATGTACTCTAGCCTGTTTATAGATTAGTCAATAGGCCACATTCTCATGCTTCGCTGTCAATAACTAGCATGACGGCGCAACAAACGTTCATTTCATTTTGATGTAGTCGGGATTGTGACACGTAATTTTTTATTCAACGCTCACCATGCCAATTCTAATGGACGCTGATAATTATAATAGTGTGCAAACTTAGGTCTAAGATATGCGCCAATTTCTTTCTGTGTTGGGCCTGCCATGAACTGCCTCTCGCTCGTATTTTATCCAGTCCTTACAGCCGTATCCTTCGATAACCCCTGATGGCGTTCCCACAGATGTAGCCTAGAAAATTAGTCATCTGAGACAAACTGGGCTAAGCGCCGGACTTTTCGATCGGCAAATCTACGGGTTGAGACACAAGCCATCTTGTCTAATGTCTGGGGCAAAGTGTCTGTGCTTTAGCGAATGCTGTCAATTATGATCATGCCAACGCCACATTCCTGTTGTTGATTGCTTTTTCGGTGAAAGGTTTTACAACATGCTGCGATATCTCGGGAGCAGATTAAACGAGGGATTTGTGACGATTTTTCGATAATTGATATGAGTTGCTGGAGAAGAATAAATTTCCTTGCACCAAGGCATTCACGTGCAGGGATAACTCCTCTTTTTCTTATGATGCAAGTGTATATGTGGCCTCTGGGTAGTTCATAATGTTATCTTGGGATGCTAAATCACAACGGCTGGCCTTGTTAGATACACTTGGTTGCAAATCATTCGCCCAAGACTCTTGATTGCACCATGACCTTTGGGAGCCTCCATGTTGATTTTGTGGATTCGAATGCAAATCAGCCCACTACTTATGATGTTCCCCTCCAATGAGGCTGGAAAATACGTCGGCGAGGGCGATCGATCGCTTTAAAGTCCAATACCGACCTTTTTCTTCTTTGAGCACTTGGAAGAAGGGTGGTCCGTGTCAAGTTCGGCGCGGCATTCTCCGGCAGAACCGTGTCGAAAGGTTTCCTCGTAACGGCATCGTAAAACTGCATATACACGAGGCACCCGGCATACGTTGCTGGAGGATGCTAAACATTAGGTTGTATCATTCGACTTTGGCACTGTCTTATTCAATTCCTCTCCGGTTGTCCATTGGTGGCCCGGAAAGAAAAATGAGCCTGATTAATTTGGACGAAATTTGTTCCGTTCCTAAACGGGCCTAGCACGGGCATTGGCAGCTCGGATATCGGAAGTTTAGTTGAGAATTTCCACGAATCCCCTCACATTGCCCACCCCACACCAGTGATCAAGAACAGATGAAACGCTGGCTTATTCTTCTTTCGGCAATTGTTGATACAGGCCCATTCTAGAAATCGACCAGAATGGATCCTGACACCATCTACGCGGAAGCTTAAATCGAGATCAGGAAACGTGCCCAGCCATACAAAAGAACCTGATCATTTCGGTAACCCCGGTCAGGCCGATACGAGCCCACATTCCTCTCGTAAACAGACCCTGCACCGTTTGAGCGAGGAATCCATGTGCGCAGTTTTACCATCCGACTGGGACAAGACGTTCAACTGTCTCATGTTTACGATAACCTAACCGCTTAAGCTTGAATTAAGCTAGGTGCGGTGAATCCAATTGGCTGGAACCCTGGTAATTTCTGTTTCCACTACGGAGGGCATCTCCGCACAGCACCCTGAGAAGTCTTCTCCTACCCCTCTGGCTATGTGAGGCTGCTGGATGTTTTGTCTTGCATCCATGTTGCATTCGGATGGTCGGTCACACCCTTGTCCATCATTCTTTGGGAATTTCGGTTCAGATGCCTTGTGTTTTGAATAGACAATTCACAACATGCTATCGAAGCTAAAATGGAATCAGGTAAGTGGTCGACCATGACATTGACCACTGTTGATGCAAACAAGACAAGGAGGCAGAGGTAGAATACTTTGTATATAAAGATTGGCCATCTCGTCCCCATTATTAACCTCAACCAATTTGTCTTGACCATCTTCAACATTCACTCATTCATTCAGCTGTGGCTCAACTGTCCTAATCACCATGAAGTTTCTCAACCTTTTGGCTGCGGCCTCTCTCACTGCTGCTCTCCCCACAATCGAGACCCGGGATGAGAATACCATTGATGTGCAGATCAACAGGGTTGGAAATTCTGAAATCCAAGCCGTTGTTCGCAACACTGGAAACTCGGATATCAAGATCCTCAAGACTGGTACCATCCTCGACGATGGCCATGTCGAAAAGGCCCAGGTCACTGCTCAGGGTAAGTTTGAGCCGTCCTTACATTTTTGGCTTAGAGAATCGAGTCCATTAACTCGTGCCAGGTGAACATGTGCCCTTTGGCGGAATCCGCGTCTTCATGCGCTACGAGAACCTCCCCGAGACTGCCTTCGTTCGAATCCCTGCCGGCGGCTCTGTTGAGAAGACCTTTGACGTTGCGGAATTCCACGATCTGGCCAAGGGTGGTAGCTGCACCATTCAGTCAGACGGCGCGTTCCGCTACGCCAAGGAGAACTCAACCACCATCGAGGGAGTGATTCCTTACCACTCGAACCCCATTACTGGTGACGTCGACGGTGACAAGGCAGCTGCCGCACACAGCGCTTACAAGGCTAAGCGTGCCATGAACAAGCGCACCAACCTCTCTGGATGCACTGGCTCAAAGCTGACAGCGGCCAAGAAGGCGCTATCCGTCTGTGCCACTCGGGCTAAGAAGGCCTCGACAGCGGCCTCCAGCGGTTCCGCCTCCAAGGTCAACGAGTACTTCAAGTCTACCTCTTCCTCGACTCGCAAGACTGTCGCTGAGGTCTACGACAAGATTGCGACCGAGTGCGGCAGCACCACCGGAGGCTCTACTGGCTACTCATGCGTCGACACCACTCCTAACTACTGCAAGGAGTCCGGAGCGACCGCCTATGCCGATGTCGGCGTTGGCATCACTGTGTACTGCGACGACTACTTCAACTTTCCTTCTGCCAGCACCGAATGCCATGCTGGAGACCAAGTCGGAATTGCGATCCACGAGTACAGCCACCTGGAACAAATCAAGGGTACCGATGACTACAATGGCTATGGTTATGAGTTTGTCCGAAGCTTGACTGCCGCGCAGAACCTCAACCACGCCGACACATACATGCTGTTTGCCAATGCGATCGAGGTTGGCTGCTAGACGACTAGCCTGATTTTCTTTTTAGAGTTTCTATAATAATATTTTCACGATAGTGTTGGCAAAGGTCTTTCTTGCGAAGCAGGGCTGTAAGTTAACTTGAGTGGTATTTTCCTGAAGGTCACTCAAGCTGACGGCAAATGGAAGTCAGTCGACCTCACTATATAGTTTTAAAAATGAATATTTACCTCCATGAAAAATGCAATGTTTTATCTTTCCAGAATGCAACCATAAAATAACCCGTTGGCCTTGTAACGTATAAATACAACGAGAATTGGATTAAATCTTTGAGGTGGGTTTGATCTCTGGAACTAGGAAAGAAAAAGATGTAGCCAGCTGTTATCATTCATCAAAACCATATCTAGGCAACTTTTCTCTTTTCGGGAACTTCGCTGAGTAAAATTTGTATTGTGCTGGACTCTTACGATAAGAAAAAATCACTCAAAATACAATAAAGCTCGTAGAAAATGTAACGTTTGTAATTGCTACTCTAATGATTAAAAACAGATAAAATAAAGTTGCGACCAGCGCTATAAATCAAGGATCTAATGCTTAGATAAGAATTGAAACCGCCGTGTTGTTTGGATCCATCACCATATAAGGGATACTTCCCTTGTCCATGTTGTTGCTTGTGATGACAAAGTCAACCTCGAGCTGCTTAAGCGCGAAGTAAAACCTCTCACTAATTCTGGATATTTCTGTGTCCAATTCGTTACCTCCACGATGCGCTCGCCACTGAGACTGTGCGAACATGATAAGGCTTCGGTCGCTCCCAACTTTGAAGCTGAGCAACCAAGGAACCTGCACTGCCAGCAGCCACTCCCTCTGTCGACCAATCGGTAGAGCATCGACCAAGCTCTTCTCGGTGTACTGCTGGAGCTCTGACAAGCTCTTTGGCATTGGCTTGCACAGCGTCGGTGGCTTGGAGAGGACAAAAGATTGGTAGAAGCTCTGGAGGTAATTGACGGCAGTGTGGAAAGGAGCTGCGATGTGAATGCACATAGTGACAGCGTCACATAGCTCATCCAACGTTTGGATGCTCGGGAACGTCTTGATCCAACCGTTTGTCTGTACCTCGGTGCACCAGTTCTTAATATCCTCATCGTCTCGCACCATCTCATCGACAGCCTTTCCATTGGAATTCTCTTCGTTGTAGTGCGTCTGCAGCATGCTCATGGCGTACTCTCGAATGCATTCCCACATGGAGAGCATATTCTTGGCGTAAGCATAATTCTTGTATTTGCTGTCAGACAATCCTTTGGTGGTATTGGCAAATCCGCGGTGTTCCAGGTCGTTCGGCACGTAGTTTTTGACGTAGTCAAAGTTTTCAAACTCCCAGCGGACATATTTGTAGAGCTGGTCAGGACTCAGACCCACCAGTTCCTTGACGACTTGAGGAACTAGAGTCGATCTAGCAGCCGCGTTGAGGGAGAGAGTCTTGTACCAATGGGGTTCGAGAAGCTTGAAAACAATGTGGTCCATGGGGATCATTCGGTGAGTGGCCACAATCATGGCCTCTTCAATCATGTGCGCCCGAGTCAGGTGGACTCCGACTTCGTGCCGGATCCAGTCGGACACTTGGGCACAAGTCTTAGCATAGCGCCAAGGCCAGTCCTTCTCCTCAACATCAGTAGGATCTGTGGGAAGGAGTCGCTTGTTGAAAATGGTCACAGAGTTGGCCATGGTGGATTTGTAATCACATACAATGGCAACAGGGTGCAGCTGGCCGCTCGAGTGAAGCTGGAACAAGGTGACTGCTGCACATGCCCAATTTTCGTCAGATGTAGGTTCTTTGTGGAATAGCTCCTCATCAGGCGCAAGTCCAGCCGCCTCTCGCAGGTATCGATAGTCCTGGACAAAGAGCGAATCTGGGTCTATTTCAGGAAGAGACTTGGCCCACTGAGAATATCCACCGGCGTCTGCAGCAGCGATAAATTCTTTGAGGAGATCCTTGGGAACCTTTTGAATGGTGGTCGGGTTGGTGCCAGTAAAGGATTGTTCGGCAAAGCGTCGGTCGCTGTACCAATCTGGTAGAAGGCCAATGTTGGCACCCTGTTCAATATCCGTGCCAGACTTGCGATGCTTTTTGTTGTACACCTCATATGCTTTGATGCTTGAGCCTTGCTCTGCCGCCTCGTTGATGTCTCCATTTACGAGGTCTAAAAGGCCACCAACGAGCCACTTGGAAGTCTTGCCAATAATGGTGTCAGGCACAATCTGCTGAAGCAAAAACTGGGTCTCTGCGAGTCCTAGGGCGTTGAAAATCTTGAAGACGCTGACGTCTTCCTTGGATGGGATACTCTGAAGGTGTGGAGGGTACTGTGCGACAGAGCCATCTGGATTCGTTGGATAAGCCGAGTATTTGAAAATGTCCTTCTTTGCTGATAGTTCTGTGTATCGAGGCAAGGTAGGCTCAACTTGCAGAACATCAAAGTATGATTCATAACTATCAGGCCATCAGTATTCTATTCTAAGCACATGGGTGACATGGTAGAGCTCACCTCCGCTCAATTCGGCTATACGCATGGGTAAGCGCAGCTTGGGTACCTGAGTATGTTCCCGTTGTGATGTTGCCTCCAGCTGGCTGAGGCTTGTTTGCGAGGTTCTTGGAGTCTGGCTTAACGTATAAACCCAGTTTCACTATTTCACTATTGAAAACGCCGGGATCGATATCAGAAAAGGGAACATCTTTGATCCCGACTTGGAGTTCTTTCTTTCGACCCTCCAGGGAAGGCTGCTTCAAGATCGCTTCAGGGGAGGGGACCTCTGGCACATGGGGAGGCCGTACAGGAAGGGATGTGTTGATGAGAGTCATATTAAGGAAGGTGTAAAGGCGGGACGGCGAGGGGGTAGTTTGTGTGGTGATTTTGGATTTAGGTCTTCATGGGCAGGGGATGTGAGCGGTATTTATTTCAATTGAATCGTCGCTATCTGTCATCTTATTTTGCACTTTTAAAAATTTGGTCAAATGGGCCGCTTGTTGGTCTCCATCGCCGTGGTGCCAAGCGAAAAAAGGCGGAGGAGGCTCCTGTTCAACCCCCAGCCACATGTTCAGCTTTCGCTTACGCCAAAGCCGATTGGTCCAGTGCGTTACATCAATGGTGTGCCTGCCTGGGGATGCAAGTTCCAGTAGATTTCCTGCAGGGGTGGATTCCAGTTATCTGGGCCCACAGGCTGAGAACCAGGAGGCGTTGAAGATGTGACTCGGTGAGCCCGATAAGTGGTTGAAGCCATGGAACTTCTGACCAACAATGAATTTAAGGCTGCGCCGCGAGTGAAACCACAAAACTACATTGGGACACCCCGTGGCTTCCTCTCTCTCATCCATGTTGCTGAAAAGCGATGGTGGTCCATGTCTAATTCCTCCAAGCCAAGGGACCACCTTCATCCCTTCCAACTGCAACGCCTTTTCTCGAGAGACAAGATCGCTTCAAAATAAAACAATTAGGCTCAGCCTACTTTGTGCATGGACCCTGCAGGGCCGTTGAGGATGGTTGGTCATGGCGTCGCACAACGGCGCAGGCCAGGTCAAGTGGGTACGAGATGCGAAAAAGGCCTCCTGTCAGCATCGCTGGCTCAAGGTGGTATCCCGCTCCGGCTTGCGACCATTTCGCTTAAAAATGGGCCATCCCGAGTCTCAAAACAAACAGAACTCCGTAGCACCGCCACGGCACCCATATCAGCCGCTGGATACAAGGAGCCAATGAGGCTAGCTTGAGAGGCTGCTGACATTATCTTGGGTCGAACAAGGGTAGCGCCAATCTCAGCTCAGCGGGCTCCATGGCACCCCAACCATTGTGGCTGAACCAGCCCTACAACAGATTTCCCATTGCGCACATTTTATTGGTTCTGTCGCCCCTCCAATTAAGTCTCATGACCCAGTTTGTGAAGAGTGAGGCCTCGTTTCAACCTTCCCCGCACCGGGTATCGGCTGTGCAGTGCTAGAGTTTAGAGCAACATCGACACAGGCATCATGACCAAAGTCCACTGCAGCACACATTTGCTCTTGTTCTCCGACAGACCGCTGCAGATCATGTCCTGACCAGAAAACAATTCAATGGGTGTTATATCCACACTTTTCAACGATTTCAACAGCATCAAAGCACACTTTGTGCGGATACAGTAGATAGTTTAGCTGCGCGACGAAGTGTTAGCCTGTACTACAATTTAGGGTCATATGTCAGGATGATGTAAATTCTTATTTTTTGTTGTCTGTACTTTCGATTGAACTGCCCTCTTCCCATAGTATTTTTTTGCCTGCTGTGGCAGTGTAATTACGGAGCTACGGAACCATAGGCAGAGCCCGCCGTGGAAGCCGAGGCGGCTGGAAGGTCCTGGCTTGGGACTTTCTGCTAAAAAAAAGCACTCCTCTGTTTTTGTTTGGAGAACCAAGATAGCCTCTGGCCACACGCAAGAGCTATGAAGAAAATCCGCTCAGGTCTGGTGAGAAGCTCAGTACTAAAAGCCCCATTCGCTATTAATGGCTGAGACCCTTGCTCGTGACCCCAGCTGTGTCCTCAGTAGAGCCAAAGGATGAGGGTGGTGCCAATGTCCCAAGACCCAGGCGCTTAAGCAGGCCCGTTTTTGGCTGCTTGGGACAATAGCCGGTCTCTTCAACAACCCATTGGATCCCTTGTACCCATGCAGGGATTTGTACAGGCTCTCCCGCACGCAGTTGGGCGTGTTCTACGCTGGGCGACTCAGCCCGCCCCATAGGCCCATAGCTAGGTCCAATCAGCGAAACATCCTGCATGCAGTAGTCAAGCATCTTGCCGCCGAAGATTGCAGGCAGCCAACGAGCCGGTACCGCGTTGGAAGGGAGCTGTTTCGAAGAGACGGGAGCGACTCCTCATGAGCGGCTGCGATGCGATGCTTTATTTGTTTTTTCTTTCGGGCCTTGCCGTTTATGTTCCTTGCTTCAGCCTGAGCCTCTCCGAACTTCAACTAATCAACCATGCAAACCTTCAATTTAAAACCAACTGCGAATTAATTTGCGCAAATTGTACGGCCTGAAAAGTCGAGCCACTATTGCGAACTCTGGAAGTTACAAAGCTGGAAGAATGCTTCACCATATGGACGCTAGGTCTGCGGTTGAAAATGAGAGCGCAACGAATGAATGGGGAAAACAAAACCAGATAGCGTCTGTATGCGGTTTGCAGGTTCACCTATACAAACTATTCTAGGACACTCATGAATTGGCCACCCTAGATGAGTAGGCCAAAGCCACGCGGCAGCAATCGGCTCTTCTCAATGACACCGATGTCACATGGGCAGGGCAGCTTCACAGGCTTGGGTCTGGATTATATCACAGATATAAAATGGTGAGCGACCTGAGCGACCTCATCGAAGCAATTCGGTTCTCTAGACAAGCAGTAGATGTCGTGCCCCGGGACTCTCCAGATAACAACGCATATTTGTGCAGCCTTGCTCTTCAATTAGGCGACCATTGTTACCACACAAACAATGTTTCTAATATCAACGAGCCAATTTCATTGTTGACTCAGATTGTGCAATCAACGCCGGAGAATCATATTCGTTTTGAAGACCGTGTCGGGAATCTGGGCATCATGCTTAAATACAGATATGTGAGCCTGGATACTACTGAGGATTTCCACAATGCTGCCAATGCTTTGAAGAAGGCCTTTCTGCATCCCTCAGTTAGTCAAAAGCCCGATACAAAATGGCTCGATATGCTAGCAGAATTGTACGAAGAAAGACGAGATAGAACCCAGGAGGAAGAGTACTATGGCGAAGTTGTCAGTATTCGAAGGGTGGCCCTTGCCGCCACGAACAAGAATGACGACATTTTTTAAGAGGAGCTGATGGCACTTGCAGACGTACTTTTTGCGAGGTACTTGAGAAAACAAGAGGTATCAGACTCGAGAGAAGCCATTAAGCTCATAAAAGAAGCTCTACGCCTAAGATCTGAAGAGAGCCCACTTCTACTTGAACGAGTGTTAATGCTTGTACTCACTCTGGATCGCTACTTTTTGGTAACAGACGATATTAGTGTTTTGGAAGAATCTATGGACCACAGGATATTCTTTTTGGAAAATGCGCCCGAGGATCATCCTTACCGAGTAAAGGAACTACGGAGCCAATGCGTCAACTTCTACATCTTGTGGAAAAAGGATAAACGGTTAACCAACTTGGATCAAGCCATTAAATGCGGGAAGGATGCCATGAACCTGGCTGAAGTCTCAGATCCTAAACGAATAGAATGGTTATTGAGACTTGAAAATATGATTTTGGATTACTTTGACTAGACGGGGACCATAAGTATACTTGAGGAATGTATCGGCCTGCAAAGAAACATTCTTGCTACTTCACCAGATCATTCTGAAAAAAGGGCTTTACAATTATGTAATCTCTCTGTCAGTCTTGAGACGAGATTCAATAGGACTGGAGACATTGCTAACCTCGAAGAGGCTATTGGGCTGGGATAGGAAGGACTATCGATCACTCCGGACAGTGACATTTTATGGCCATTGAGGTTAGCTAATCATGCAATGAATCTTTACCGCAGGCATTCGGCGATAGGCTCTTTGAACGACCTTCACGAATCTATTACCTTGTCGAGGCGGGCACTTCATTCCAGAACAGAGATAAAGCCAGCTGTGAAGGCTCTATATTTACACAACCTAGCAGTCATCCTTGGCAGAAGATGTGATTTATCCGAGAATATGGGAGATCTTGATGAATCCATTAAACTCTTGAGACATGCCATCGACCTATCATCGGATGATAATCACCAAAAGGACTCATTTATTATGGCCCTAGCCAATGCTCTGGGCGACAGATTTGCGAAACTGTCAGAAATACAAGATCTTGAGGAGGCAATCGCTCTTAGCAAAGGGTTATCTGAGAGAATTCAAAGCAGGCTCACAAACCAAGCAAGGAATTTGACAACTCTTGCCAAGTTATTCGAACAGAAATGCAACAAGTTTGGAACAGCTTCAGATATCTCAGAAGCCATAAAGCTATCAAGGGAAGCGATAAGCGTCATCCCAGAAAATGACGCAAAAAGAGCAAATCATCTTTGCGTTCTTGGAGACTTGATAACCGCCAAGTGTGACTTTGAGGATACCTTCGCCTGGTGGGACGTTGAAGATGCTTTCGATTCCTATCAACAGGCTTTGAACCAAATTAACGCAAAAGTCTTCACCCGGGTAGTCGCCGGTGCGCGCGCAATCGCCATGTGCTTCAAGCATGTCGAGGAGGATGGCGGTGCAGTTGTTAGAGTTCTTGATTATGTCAAGATGTACCAGACGTCAAACTTAGTGCTTGACCTCATTCCCAAGCTAGTAACCCAACAACTCGAAACACTAGACAAGTAATTTCTGCTCTCTCAGGTTATTGGACTAGCTTCGACTGCCGCGACGGTAGCATTAGAGGTGGACCAAGTTTATATATCTGGCAGCAGAGTTCCTTCATGCAGGATTCAGGATATTCAACAGAACTATGAGGAGATATTGCAGAATAGCGGGGACTATCGGCCGTTACATGCTCTTGCACTGCTTGAGCGAGGCCGCGGTGTGCTAGGATCCTTGCTGGAGGACGTCAGAGCTGACATTATGGATTTACGGGAAGAGCATCCTGGCCTAGCGGATGAATTCATTCGTATCTCCTCATATGTTCCCTCTATAAAAGCTCTCATCAATGCATGTCAACTGGCAGGGTTCCGACATGTTATTGGCACTATGTGAGATGTGGAAGACGAACAGTGCGTGGATATTGCACGGGTCACGTATGAAACCATTCGAGATGGGGGAATGACTGATGACTCAGTATGCCGAGGGCTTCACAAGGCAACCAAAGCATTTCGAGATCGATGGGTCGAGGAGATGACACATCACCAAAAAGACCGAATGGCCAGGCTCGCGAGATACATGGAAGATGAGCTTCTGGTTACTGCAAATGAGACTGATGAACGCCTACGGGGTGACCAACAGGCCAGAAACATCGCGCTCTGCAATGAGGACTGCAATATTGATGTAATGGAAATTCGAACCAATTGAGTTCCCTATGTTCATTTTGGGTCTAGTATTCTTATGGGTTTGCCTCACTGCTACTATAGAATAGTTGTGTTATCTGATCTCACGAACTAGCTGTTTTCAATATGTGCGACGTACTTACACCCCTGTTCCAGACTTCACGGCAGTGATCCGCCCTGAAGTTACCACTGAGAATTAATTGAATCGGATAATACACATGCTGTGCACACATCGGGTGTCACAATATTCCTTTCTTACTCATAATAACCTGAACCCCTGCCCTGGCCCGCTCTGGCAAACCTTCATGCAGCGAGCGGCTAACCTATTGCGGCTACACTTAAAATCTAGAATTGTTGGTTACCAGGATTATGACCAAAAATAAGGCCACACTGCAAATCTCCCAGCCACTGACCGACATGAAACATAAGTACCCATGCCCCATCAATTCAGCGACCCAGCAACCCAGCGACTAATCTAGCAACCGTACTTCCCTCCTCTCATTCTTATTCGAAATTATGGTACTTAGTCCCAAACCTACCATGCACCCTCTTGCTAAAACGAATCATCTAGTCCAGCTCTCGCATTATGTCTGCCCCAGATCTGGGTCTAGTCCCAGAGCATCTATGTAAAGTCGCAACCCGACGAGGGGATAAAACATCCCGGGATATTTTGCGTCTTATAAACGATGATGTAAAACTCCAAAAGCGCAATTACGGTCGAGGAACTTGGGGATATACCATCCTTCGAACTGTCTATACTCCGGAATCTGACCAGCTCTTTTCTGAGGCAATGGACCACTTGAAATCATGGATCGTTTTTCATCTGCATGCAATGCGATTTCCTTCTTTTGGAGAACATGCCAAGGGACTAGAGGCCGAGAACTCCGACAGGGTAGATGAACTAGTTCGACGCTTACACTTTGACATAATCGAGGACAAGGAAAAGCTCGACGTTGGACCTCTCAGCTTCAACCGCCCAGAAGCCTTTTATCAACTGGAAGAATATTTTCGAGAGATTATGAATGATATTGGGGAAGAGGTGGACTTTGGGGAAACGGGTCGATTTGGGGATTGCTTGATAGTTGACGAGGGGAGCCTCGTGTCTCTGCAGACGCTGTTCCAAGGCCCACCAATTCCGCGCCATGTGGAAACAATAGAGGAAAACAGGCAACAGAGACAGGCAGGCAGAGGTGCATGGCTATGGCTCCTTGACAGTATGAATACACGCCGTCATCGCGCTGGTGAAGAGATTGACGGCTTGTATGCTGTCCCTGATGGTTTCATGAAGGTTGACGTAAAGATGATTATTACTGCATGGTACACCAGGCGTCATCGTTGGGCAAGACACGCATGTTATCTACCGACTAAGAAAGAAGATAACGGCGAGGTATACTTGGACTATGACTAGAATAAAACCTCCTCTGTATGATAGCTATTCTCTGTTCTGTTCAGAAAACCTCAAGTGAACCAACCAGTCGTGTCTATCTCCACGCTACAGACTTGTTGCATCGTCAGTGCTCGTGTGATAGTCACTTGATCATTTGAATTCCTCGCAATCATGATGATTTGATCGGTATAATCCATGATATAATCCCTAACCAGGTACTGCATTTGTTTCACATGCTCCTTCATCCAGGCATCGAAATGTTGAACAGCGTAAACCTGCTCGTTGAACCTTGAGAGGTGAGCTCTCTCTGCGAGTCGGAGTTCAGTCCTGATTTCTTGGACAATGGTTCTCAATCTCTTTTTAACCAGTGGCATATTGTGGAAATTCATAGTAACGATAGCCTGGATAAAGTTCAGAAAATGGTCAAAATATCTTTCTGGGAGCTTACTTACTTTGCGAAGCAGGGCGAATGCGTCAGGAAACGTATTTGGACTTTCAATGAGATCCTCCATTTTGTTTCGGTCAATGAACCCATCATTCAAAGCCCATATCTATACCAGCCCATTAGAGCCTTGGACTTCGGGGGTCATATGGGACGACTTACTTTGCTCTTGAGGTTATTCAGTTCCTTAACGGCAAAAGCCATGACATATCTGTTCTTATTGCTGCCGAGAGCATTCATAATGCGAGACAGCGGGTCGTAAACGGCTGCTCCGCCTTTTGCTGGTTGCACACCTTGCAAGGCGGTCTCCATTGTTTCTTTAAAGAATCTGAGAGGTACCTGATATTGAACACCATTTATCAGAAATGGCTCGGTTTCACTGATAGTGCCATCCAAAGCGTGTTTTCCCCAAAGGGGAAGAGCCTGTCTTTCAACATGGTGGTCGCCTAAATCACATCATTGTTAGTGTTCAGTGGGGGAATTTCTTTTTATTGCTTACTCACGTTCATATCCTGGAATACGCGCTCCGTTCGCATCCAGTGAGTCCACTATGATTGGCCAAAAATTGAAACAATTTGGATCAAAGGTGTAGCTTTCTTTAAATTCGTCTCTTTCGGTAACGGGGTCCATATCAGCCGGGCTAGCATACTGAGCAATTAACGTCAGCATATTCTCCGTGGGGAGGTGGGGCAGAGAGTGTGGCGAGTGGTGATATTTACCGGCTGTCCAGGGAAATCGACAACAATCCCTACTCCGTTTGCATCGTATTCAGCCGATGGGATCGAATAAACCTGTGCAGGCCCTCGAACACGTAGCCCGGCTAGGTCCACTAGCGATGTGTCCCTCTTATAAACCCATGGTGCGTCTTTATCATAGTTGATGCACTCTTTATCATCGGGGTCACAGCAGTCATCTCGGTCACACAGGCAAGTGATAAGCTTGGAACTGTCGTCATCTCCACCACCGTCGTCTCCTAGAAGAGCGTTAAGATATGGAAGATTGCAAGCGACGAATCGGGCCCCGTTTGAATTTCCATAACCGGAGGTTATGAACTCGCCAATCGCCGAGAAGCGCAGATACTCGTAAAGACTAGCAAACGAAAGGTTTCGGAAGCGTGGAACTACCAGATTGTTCCACCTAGTTGCCTCGCTGTCCGCAACAATAAGCATACCTAGCATTCTACCAGTGAAAAAAAGACTTTCGACCCAATTTATCATAGTCTTTTCTTGGCCTGTTACACTGCTAGATTGTCGCTTGTATAGTACATCGGTTTCTGTTGATCGAGTTAAGATTAGCTATTGTTTGATCAAAGGGGTCAGATATTGCCATATGAAGGCAGCACTCTTTGGTTACTTGCCATTGACATCGAAAATCGATCGTCGTATAGGGGTCATGTCCATAAACGATTCAGCAGCGCAGTAGGGGCTATCTAAAAAGGCGGTAATAGATGCATCCTGGTAGCTCTCCTTTGTCGTTTTCGATTCCTCTGTAAAGTTTGGGTCACAACAGCGAGCTTTGGCCCCAGACTTACAATCCTCATTAGACATGGCAACGCGCACCATGTCGCTAGGGCAGTTGGGAAAGCACATGCCAGAAGGGTGTTTGGTGATACCAAAATCCAAATCACTGTACCAGCCACATCCACTGAATTTCTTTTCGTCTTGGTCACAGCAGTACTTGCGCTCGCCGCCAAAACATACGCTCGCCCCGCTACCAATTTTTGTCGATGCCACAGCTTCCTTGTTGCAAATTCCCTGACTACAGAGAGGCCACGCAGTCCACTCGCATTGCCCGTACAGCTCCATGTTGTCCGTCTTGACAGAGCAGCACGCGGCCTGGTAATTTCGGGGGCCGTCCCCACCCTGGCAGTACATAATGTTGCTTCCAATCTCTCGATAGCCAGATGGGCAAGACGGCTTGCATATCCCGTTGTTATGATTATACCAACCACAGTCGGGAGTCGTGGTGTCTGGTGGACAGCAGAGCTTGTGAAATCCGTATTTGCCGCATCCAGTCTGGTCAGTCATAAACTCGTTTTTTCTTGCGCCTGGCCCAGTCCTCATCATTCTGACCCAATTTGCAGGACAGTCTGATTTTGTGATATCGAAATATTAGCAGGGAGCACATTTACCAGTTTCCTTGGGGAAATAACTTACTTTCGTTACAGGCTGTCCACCTGCACTGCTTCGTATCTTTGACCGACTTTTCCGACATGACCGCTCCTACCATCGTATTTGCAAGTCGGGTCTTGGTTTTTCTACCTGCAACTTTTGCAAGGCTTTGTGAGTAGTTGCCTTGCTTAGTGTCGTGCGAAACTGCCCAAACCATTACTCCTCCCATACATTGACTGCGAGCAAAGTCGGCCTTCATCTTGAGAGTAGCTTCGTCGTCGAATGTTGCCCACTGATTGTTGCCGTATTTTATAATGTTTACAGCCGCTTCTTTGTCTAATGTGGGCTTGAGACCTTGCTCCTTGACTAGATTGTCGATCTCCGAATTTAGTAGCACGCTGATTTCGTTACTACATTCCATAGCTGACGATCCTGAAGCAAAGGCACATCCAGCGTTCATGCAATTCGAATTGGCTGCTGTGAAACCTCTGCCATAAAATGCCAAGCCCAAGACGACTTTATCAGAGTTGATGCCATTTCGCCAGAGAAGATCCATGGCTTCCGTAATCTCGGTCAAATTGGTATGCGAGTTGAGATAGGGACCGACCCATTTATTGGGTTTATCCCACACCCCATGGAAATCATAGGTCATCCTGGTATAATCTTATCAGCATGAATCAACAAGATTACATTTGAAGAGTTCCTCACATATTAAAGAAGTCTACATGTGGCTGGAGCTTCTTAATGTCAAAGTGTTGAAGATACCCTTGGCCACTGGTTAGTCTTGTACATGACCTGCATTTCGGAACTTACAATATGAAGCAGGAAGGGTAATGCTAATTTCTGACCCGGTCCCAGACCCCTTGAGAGCCCTTTTAAAGTTCTCCATGAATTTGGGAAAGTTGGCAAAATCCTCATCTCTGCCGCTTCGATCCGGGGCTTGGGGATACTCCCAGTCAAGATCAACACCATCGAATCCATACGTCGACATGAAGCTAATTAATGAGCTGATGAACTTCTTCTGTGCCCCCAAGTCCCGCGCAATATCCGAGAAGGTGGTGGCTGTAGGACCGGGATCATTGAAAGTCCATCCACCAAGTGCGATGAATACTTTCAGGGCAGGATCATACTTCTTAAGATACACTAGGCGTTTAATGAGTTGAACATCCGAGCTTGAAGAAGTAACAACCTGATAGGTATTTGGATCGATAGAAGCAAAAGCAAAATTGAGGTGCGTATAAACACCAACGGGAATCTGCTCTGGATAGAATTTGTTGCACGAGCGGTCATGAGACCAGCCCTCGTAATACCCAACAACGCGTGCAAAGCTGGACCCTGAAGAAGAGCAGCTTGGTCTTCTTACCTTCTTATCACCGCAGAACTCCTTGGTGGTTCCACAGAATCCATGCTTGGAGCAGCAAACATTTAGCGGGCAAGATGTTTGATTGGCATGGGAGCCAAAGCCGCCTGGATCGCATTGCGACTTCACGTCACAGTTGTTGACACATACCTCCTTCCCGCAGTCTATTATGATGTTAGTCCCAATAAACCATAAAGGAAATCCGACCCGGTCTTACAGTTGGGTCCATAGCCGCAATGCCCAAACTTGCTGCAGCATCCTTCCTTACAAGGGTTGGTTTTGCTACATTCAAGCTCCTCGGCGGAAGAAATAGCAAAGAATAATAAGAGAAGGCACAAAGGGCCCCAGATCCTGAGAAAGACTGGCAAATGCATGAAGACGTATCAAAAGACAAAGCGATACAGGAACATAGAAATCCAGCTAAACAGTTGGGTGAGACGGAGACTTCAATAACTTTATGAAAACAATTGACTGTAATACGACCACCATTCTCAAGTCTGCTTGACGTCGGCAAAGACAGGGCATGAGGGGCTGCATGATCTCATGTCCGATGTACGGGTTCAACCAACAGTGCACCCCGCAGAAAATAGGCAGCGTGATGGCAAACGAAATTATCATCTCCTGATAATGAATCATACTGGGACCGAATAGACCGCAGGAAGTGATCTAGAACCCCAGTATTACGTGACGGCGAAGTTAAGATTGTATGGTTAAATCCAACCTAGAAGTAGAGGCGGAGCCTGGCCTAGTGGATCTTCTCAAACAGACTTGGTCTGCCAACCCGACTTGAAAGAGCTAATAAAATACCTTGAAACGATTCGCTCGGCTGCTCAAGGAGCAAGGTTGAGCGGGATAAACGGGCGGGAGCGACTTCTCCAAGGCCGGGTATCTCGGTTGGTTCTCAGTGGATCCTCTAGGGATACCTTAACGTTTGCAAGGGTGTTTAGGCGACAGATCCACCTGTTGGTTCTGCATCTTTCAAGCGTGCTAGTTGTGCCTCACTCTAACGAAAAACAGAATGTTCCGTGGGCCTTCATTTAATGTATGCGGTAATCAAATCGTACGACAAATAGCAAAAAGCTTGGCGTCGTCTAGGACGGATGGGTGCATTCCGAAACTGTGAAGATCATATTTGACATCTTTCGCTGCTTCTGTCCGAAATAGAGACTGCACAACATTCAAGCCACGGGTCTCACTAAACCCCTTGGTATTAGTTATGGCTCGCTGGCACATTCATTTTACAACCTTGTTTATTTTCCTTGGACTCACGGTTCCTCTGCACGCGGCACACCACCGCCACCATGCAAGACTCCACGAACTGCACGAGCGAGCCTCTGCCACCAGAGGGGTTGGGCCAGCCGCAACGCCGGGAAACTCGAGTTTGAGCGACCCTGAAAGGCTGGTGAAACTTGCGCTTGAGGCTGTGGCTGACTTGAACAAAGATCGCCTTGAGAACCCCAAGTTTAATAAGAATGAGTTCAAGAAGGCTGAGGCCGAGCCTAAATTAGCCCCCGAATTAGAGCTCAGCAGTAACAATGGCAAGCTTCGCCGTCGCTCTGATGGAGTTGATGGGAATAACTATGTTGTTCCTACGGAAGTAGTTGAGGCTGCTCGACTTGTTGCGGAGTCAAAGCCCCAGATCCCCTCTGGCAACCACAGCAGCACTGCCCTGGCCATTAAACAGAAGTATGCCCTGGGTAACAATGACACGAATACCCCTCTTTCTCTCAAGACCCCTGAAGGGGGCCTTTCAGCTTTCGGGGACGACCAGCAGAAAGCTCTCAAGCGTGAGACTGCATACTGGATGCGTGACTTGCCTCAGCGTGGAGCGAGCCCGTTGGCCCCATCTGGCTACAAGGTAAGAATATTTCATGCTCAGTCTTTTCACAATTTTTAACATGATTTCAAGGTTTGGAGGAATGTGAAAGACTTTGGCGCAAAGGGAGATGGCAAGACAGATGACACAAAAGCGATAAACCTTGCCATTTCCGAGGGTGGCCGTTGTGGTCCCAATTGTGGTTCCAGCACCATTCATCCAGCTGTGGTTTTCTTCCCACCCGGAACCTACCTTGTTAGCAGCTCCATCATTCAATACTATAACACTCAACTACTTGGTGATGTATGCCTCTCGTGACGCTTTTGCTGCTTTCCCTGGTTAACAAACTGTTCAATAGCCTCACGATATTCCCACACTACTAGCCGCCAGTAGTTTTGTGGGACAAGGAGTAATCACGAGTGATGTGTATATAAGCGATACGGAAGAATGGTGAATTGAAGATCCCCTCTGAGAAGATTTACCGTCGCGTCGAACCAAAGATTAACAAAGCGTCTTAGGTATGTAAACACCAACAACTTTCTCCGAAGTGTTCGCAACTTCAAAATCGACATTCGACTTGCGGATCCCTTTAGCTACATGTGTGGTATTCACTGGCAGGTGTGTCTACGAACTTTCCAATTTTATATTGAAGGTTAGGAACCAGAGCCCTGACTTGATTCAATCCAGGTTGCTCAAGCAACATCGCTTGAAAATATTGAATTCTACATGCGTTACGATTCCGATACACCAGGGAACAATCAGCAGGTAACGTAACACTCTCGCTGGTTAAATTTGCAAGCAAAATTGACCTGAGTAGGGCATCTACATGGAAAACGGCTCTGGGGGCTTTCTGTCAGATCTTACCTTTGTTGGCGGCCACTTTGGGTGAGATTTCCGCTTATAAGTTCAGTAAACTGCCTTGCAACTAATATGAACTCGGCAGAGCCTATTTCGGCAACCAGCAATTCACCACCAGTCATTTGGTATTCGTGAATGCCGCCGTGGCTGTCCAGATTCATTGGGACTGGGCATGGACGATGCATGACTTCATCATTGAAGGATGTGGAACTGGGATCATCATTGTTGGTGGAGTAGGTGATCATATTTTTCCTGTGTGGAGATCTAGATACTAATCTACGACAAGGCCGGGGGGAAAGGCAGTACTGGACAAGGGGTGGGGTCTCTCATATTGGCAGACACACTCATCGCGAACACTCCAGTGGGTATTTCGACATCTCTACTTGCCGAGAATTCGACTTCATTTCTGGCGCAGAACGTTGGCTTTTTCAATGTTAAGGACGCCATTGTTGACAGCACCAAGAACAAGCAGCTTCTTGCTGGGGGAAACCAGGTCCTTATTGACAGCTGGGGCTTTGGAATGATGAACAACGCCACAGGTGGGCTTACTCAGTTTGTCAATGGAGCCAAGATACCTGCCATGGAACGCAACAAAGCCCTTCTTGGCAAGGCATATGATAATATGGCTCCCAATCTCTTCACGAGGCGCAGGCCTAAATACGACAGTATTGCTACCAACAAGATTATGGATGTCAAGGCTCTTGGTGCAAAGGGTGATGGGGTCACAGATGACACGGCTGTGATTAACTCGATTCTCGAAGGTGGTGCGAACACTTCGTCAATCGTTTACTTTCCCTTCGGCATTTATCTTGTCAAGGACACAATACAAATCCCCACTGGGTCGAGAGTCATCGGCCAAGCTTGGTCACAAATTATGGGTTCTGGTGCGAAATTTGAAGACGAGCTCCATCCCCGCCCGGTCGTCCAAGTTGGTAGAAACAGAAAAGCAGAAGAGGGAGTTGTGGAAATCCAAGATATGATGTTTACAGTGAAGGGTCCAACTGCGGGAGCAGTGGTTCTCGAATGGAATGCCAGAGGTTCCGAGAAGGGCTCTGCAGGTCTATGGGGTGAGCTTGAGTAATTGAGGCTACTAGAAAACCTGCTAACTTCTGATACCAGATACCCACATCAGAGTTGGAGGTGCCAAAGGATCCGATCTCACCGTCGAGAACTGTCCCAAAAAGACTGGCAAAATTAACCAAAAGTGCAAGGCATCATCTTTAATGATGCACATGACGGCAGGATCAAGCGCTTATCTTGAAAATGTCTGGATCTGGACTGCCGATCATGACATGGAGTATGGGCTCCCTCTCCCCTTCCGATTATGGTTCTCCTTCTGACAGGTTCACAGCAAAGTCACTCAGGATCAGATTGATGTTTATACCGGCCGCGGACTTCTTATAGAAAGCAACCTGGCCTGGCTCTGGGGAACATCCGTGGAGCATGCGGTTCTGTACCAATACCAGCTGTCCAATGCAGAGAACATTCTCATGGGCATGATACAAACAGAATCTCCCTACTTCCAACCCATACCGAAAGCACCCCAACCTTTCACCACAGGTACCTTTTCCAATGACCCAACTTTTTCCAAGTGTAGCGGGGCGAGCTGTGCATTTTCCTGGGCAGTACGAATCATTGACTCGAGTACCATTTATGTGCTCGGAGCCGGTCTTTACAGTTGGTTCTCAGACTACAGTCAAACTTGCCTCAAAACAGAGGATTGCCAAACACGTGGTTTTGAGGTTGAGCAATCTCATGATCTCTGGATCTACAATCTCTGCACCAAAGCAATCATAGAAATGATATCACCTCTTGGAGGCACGGCCACATACGCCAAAGACAACATGAATGGATTCTTGTCATCTATTTTGGCCTGGCTCCAGGGCGCGGAGCAAACCTCGGGCAAAAGAACTTTCGAAGGGTACCGTGTATGGACCTCTTCGGAGCTGGATGAACTTTCACTGAATCTCCCTGAAACCTGCGTGTCCGCTCTCACGGCGGTAATCAAGTGTGACAATTTGACCATGGGGTTTAACACACCGGGAATGAGAGGAACACTCGGCAATCAGAATGTGACAGACAGCGTCTGTGATGAAGGCTGCGGTGAAAGCTTAAAGTCTTACTTTGATAGCGTTAGTGTTGCCTGCGAAGGCTATGAGATTGAAGATGCGGTCCCAGAATTCGCAGGGGGTAGCATCTGGGCGGGATACAACGAAACCTGCCTGAAGGATACGAAAACAGGAAGATATTGCAACGGTATGTGCTCAAATCGCATATAAAATTGTTACTTCTTATGAGAGCACTAACTAACCATCGTTATTAGACATTATCGATGCTTTCACAGAGGTCACATCCATCGACAAGATGCCAAAAGACGAATTGTGCTCCCACTGCTGGGTTGAACATTTTGCCATCATGCAGAGGTCTCCTTACTCCAACTACGACGAATTCATTCAGTCACAGCTTGAGTATACCTACGATGCGTGTGGCGTGACGGGAAATTCAACGATACCAGGCTCTCTGATCAATATCCCGGATGAATCCGACTTTTGTGTATCAGACAACACGTACACCACCACGGCTAAGGACACGTGCGATTCCATTGCTCTGGCCAACAACCTTTCATCTGCTGCATTGTACCTGGGAAACCCCATAATAGGAAATTGCACCGACATTCCTGTAGGGTCGAAACTTTGCCTGCCTTTAGGGTGCGCAAAGACCTGGACTCTCAAGCCGGAAGATACTTGCAGTTCCATTGAGGGCGCGACGCACGACTTTGACCTTCCATCTGGCGGAGTGCAAAAGTACAATCCCTGGATCAACATCGACTGTACCAACTTGCAGGCCGCCAGCAATGCCGCCTTCGGACACGTCATCTGTCTCGCACCACAAAACGGCCAGTACGTGATGGGAGATGATGCTACGATAGGGGACACGGCGCCAAAGTCCAATGATGGATACACTGACTACACCACCCGCATGCCTGAAGGTTCCAAGCTTGCAGAGGGATCTACAAAACATTGCGGCATCTGGCACACGGCGAAAGAGGGCGATACGTGTGGGCCAATTGCCTATGAGTCTGGTACAACTATGGATATCTTTTTACAAGTGAATCCCTCGCTGGGAACTAGTGTAGGAGGATGTGATGGCCTTCTGAAGGTGAACACGACGTACTGTGCTGTTCCGTTCAGAGCGTGGATGATGCTCACAGACGCGGATTACTGATAGGCGTATTTTACCTTTCTTGGTGAATAAATTTCTCTGCACATACATCTGCAGTCAAGATATATAGAATATTAGGAGCCTGTAAATTGTGTATGCAATTGCGAGAAATGACGTCCAAGGTGGATTCGGTGTCCGAGTATTTGTACCTGCGTTCTTTTTCTTCAGCTCAGCAAAGCTTCACTTAATGACTTTAAGAGCCATAACATCGGCAGGTATAAACGGGCAAGTTTATTTGAAATAGATTCCTCGATTTGCTGACTCGAGTTAGAGATTTATCGCGTCACCAGATTAGCGTTGCTCAGCCAGCATGCTTTTCACGAGGCGTAATGCAACCTTGTGGTTTGCAGGAATACACTCTGCCATCGCAAAGAGGAGGAGTCTCGGTTCCATCTTCTGGAATCTTTTGCACAAAGTTAGCTAATAAGAAACATGAAATCGGGTATCATCAATTGTTCAACGCAAGACTCTAATAACCTCCCGGTACCCATCCAATCTCTTCAATCGGCCATCTAATCCATAGCCTATACTCATCGTTCAATAACATGTATATCCGCCTGATCAAGTGTTGACTCCATCCCTCCAGCCACCAGTACCTCTCGAGCTTGTTGAGCATCACTGAAAAGTATGCAAGCACGCAGAGGGCTTCGTTGTCAGCGTCCTTCAACAGCTTCAGGTAGTCATCGCCAATCTGGTAGAGCCAAGTGTACATGCCTCTGACCTTGTCGTCTTCCGTGAACCCCGGGGTGTACAAAAACGTGTAGCTCCGCTTCAGAGCATCCACTGCTTCCAGCAAAGCTTGCTGTTTGGTTTTGTCGGTTGGCGGACTGGAATTAATACACTGTTCCAGAAGCCTGATCCCTTCATTGTCTGCCGGCATATGTTCCTTCCAGTACTGATGGCTTTCCTCGGTTGTTCGGAAAATGAGCGAAACGGGCGAGCTGAGTATGCCGCTCTCAGCTTCCACTATCGTATCCACGCCCCTCAATAGGTAGAGCCACTCGGGAATGACCCCGTTGCCCACAATCATCATGTCGTCTTCCTTTTTGGGCCTCGCGAGGCAAAAGTACAAAGTCAACACTCCAAACAAGAAAAGGTTGGAGCTGTTCTGCGGCGTGATGCCCGGAATGAGAGGCAACGCCTCCGCAAGTGACTGGGTGTGGTAGTGCGTGGCTTGGGCAAGAAGTAAATCCCGCCTTGCGGGGTTATATCTGCTCATGTGAAGGGCTGAGAGGGCGAGGACGCCATCCAGGATATATCTGGTTTCGAACCCGGTTTGCGGGATGAGCACCCGCCACAGTTCCCGTACCCGCGGCTCCACACTAAACGTTGAAGACGTCGATATCGTAAAATGGTGCAGCAATTCAAGCTCCAATGTGCTGTCGGCAATTTCTGGGGCCGGCGATGTCTGGGACTGGAGAAAGTCGCATCTGACGCCACGTTTGATGCAATTTAGGCATGAAGGGTGCTGCTCGTCACACTGCTCACTCGTATCAGCCTCTGGCGCCCTCCCCGATGGCTCCCCCCTCCAATCATATTGCGGTCCTTTTGATGAGGCGTCAAGGGTATATAATACTGCATCGCATCCTTACATCGGATCTCATTGGCGTACCTTGACTTTTCTGCCCTTGCAGGTCTGACAACCTTTCCGGGATTTGGTGCGCAACTTGCGACGGGTGGGGAGAGCGGATTCGTGAGCCGACATGCTGGGGAAACCGAGGATTGCGAGAAAGCGATGTGGTTTACGGCTTGGCGGGAGAGAAGCCTACAAGATATTTAATAGGCACAGACGGACTCCGTCCCAGTGGGTATCCGGCGGGCGTTCAGAGTCGATGAAGCCCGATACATAAACTCGTGGGAAAACATACCTCCGCGGGCTCGTTGTGTGACCCGACAGAGCCGAAGATGCGAAACAACCCGAGCAACGCTAGGCCAGGCTGGGTCGGTCGCGCCCCACCACAGTGTGAAGGTTTCCAAAAATATTACGAGAAGTCCAGAAGCCAAAACGGCGTCAACTCTGTTTCAAGAAACTAGGTAATTAATGCCGTAAGGCTGTGTCCCAGCCATACACGTAAAGTTACTCAATTCAAACTAGAAGCGAATAAGCCAGGCACACGGCTTGAGTATACTCGTACCCATGAGCATCCGTTTTTTCAGCTAGGCGGTAATTGAGATTTTAGCAAAACGCACGAACTCCAAAACCGTGTCAAAGAACCTTGCAAAGTGGCTATGGTATACTGGGTGACCGACCGCATATCCTTGACTTCCAGGCACCAGAATTACCAAGGTGCGCGTCATAGTCCAATTTGACGGCTGAATACGAGAATTGAGAAAGAAAAAAACCGTGCCCGCATATGAAAATACTCGGCACCATCAATCACCCCCTCGGTTGTCTCTGATTCGTGATTATGTCGACGCTGACTGAATCCCGCGAGCTGACCGCCTTCGCCGTCGCTGTCCGCGGACGTGCGAACCCACAAGTTACCCCAAAAATTGTATCCCGACACAGCCCCGTGCGAATCCGTTCCGATGCCGTTTAGTCAAGCCCAATCGAACCAATGTCAAGAGGGGCATAGTCATCCTCGTCAGGATGTTGGTACTCGGCCAGAGTTTCCTCCGTCTCATTCGTGTCCAGGCCAGCTGCAACGTGCCTAGAGTGGATAATTTGTTAGAACTCGGATCGGCGAGCATGGACGATGGGTCTGAAACTTACTTGTTTGTTGCGAGAACCTCGAGTCCGGGAACACAGTCAATCAAAGCGATGATGATGAAGGAACCAAGGCCCGCCCATAGGAATCCAACCAGAGCCTCGACAATTTGGATGCCTAGTTGCTTGATATTTCCGTCAAAGAAAACACCGCCGACAATATCTACCTCACCGTACGCTGCTACCTTCTTTTGAGCGAAAAGACCGGTGCAGATGGTCGCCGTTACGCCACCAACACAGTGCGTAGCAAAGGTGTCACCATTGTCGACCCAGCGCCATCGTCGAGCCCAGTCCGTGAACTTGATGCGCAGTGCCTGGCGGCAAACCAACGCGCCGATGATTCCGAAGAAAAAGGACGTCGTCAAGTCGATGAACCCTGCGGACGGGGTGATCATTACCAGACCCGCAAGTGCGCCCATGAAGATTGCATCGATGGACCATCGGCCCGTCTCATAATAGTTCATCAAGGCCCAGGTGAGAGCGCCAGCGGAGGCGCAGAGATTGGTGACAGAGAGAGCCATGAGTGACTGGAAAGACAGGGTAAGCGTGGTACCAGCGTCAAAGGCAAGCCATGACCCCCAAATAATAATAAGGGAAAACAGTTGGTAGAAAGAGTTTCCGGGGCGGTGGAGTCGAATGTGCGATGGCGTCCTGATGCTCGATCTCCTGGAGCGAAAGATGGGGTAAGAGAGGTAGAGACTGATGGCGGTGGCAGTAGCACCGGAACAGATGTGAACAGGCGTTCCTATTATGGTTGATTAGCATGTTGTGTTCGTCCATCGGGAGGAAAAGGTGGTTTTTACCTCCTGCAAAGTCCAGAGCTCCCAGTGTCTCTCCAAGAAAACCACCACCCCAGACCATGTGGGCAAGTGGGCAGTAAATGAAAGTTGACCAAAGCTAGCAGTGTCAGACGGGCCCACGGATTGGGTGAAACAGAATTGGAGGGCGGCATACGAAAATGAACGGAATGATTGGGAGCAATCGACCGCGCTCGCAGAATCCTCCCACGGCAATGGCGCAGACGGTGGCCTCAAAAACGAGCTGGAATTGGCTGAAGAGAATGGCGGGAATCGTCCCCACCGGCTGGGCCAGTACGCCACGGTGGAAGAGATGAGACAGGCTCCCAAACACGGCGCCTCCCTCACCGTACGCCAGCGTGTAGCCGACAATCCACCACTGGATCGTGCAGGTCATGATAACGAGCACCGCCGGGATGGCGCTAGCGAGGCCGTTGAACCTCCATGAGTATCCTCCATACGCGATGCCGACCTGGAGGAGGGTGTCAGACAAAACAAATCAGGATTCCCCCGCATCGAAATCGACGCTAAGGGGTAGGAGGATTTACCGTGGGAACAATGGTCCAGCAGATGCAGGTACAGACAATGATGAAGAGCGTGTCTATCTTGTCGCAGTTCTCCCAGTCCTTCAGCACTGAGTCAGCCATTGCGACAGTCTAAAACCACTGCAGGTTTTCTTTTACGTCAGGAATACAACCGCCCATCCCTCCTCCCGCATGGAAATCCTATTTATATGTTTGGCCCGCTGAGACCTCCAAATGTGATTGACATGCAAGATAAGAAGCTTGTCTCTGAATGTAGATCTGGGCAAAATTCTTGCCTGATTGGGAATGGTGTTATCGCGATTGAATATCTGACGTCTGGTTGGTCATTGAGGAGAGACATTTTAGCCACGTTAGTGCGCCACATAGTGGCTGGTGAAAAGTGTAGGGTAGGTCACAGTGAGGTCATAGAGAATGTCTGGCTGACGGATTGAGGGGGTGATGATGACGCTGCACAGGAGGTTGCACCACAGATCTGTTCTTGAATGGAAAAAGAAAAAGGTTCGTGTTCGTTTCGCTGTTACACAATCGACGTGCGGGTAAAACGTTCCACAAACAATGCCATTCTGGTCATGCGATCGAAGACACGAAAAACGGGTCTCATTGTGAAATTCACGTGTCGACACGAACGAGGTCAAGAGAGAACTTCAGGATCAAAAAAAGCAAACTGATATGAAGAACGGGCCACATTACACTTTCTCACCGCCGTTGCACAAACTATGCCATGCGCCATAGTCGCCGAGATGCTTACATAGTAGTACCGTAGAACCCGTTGCCACCAAGGCAGCGTAAGTGCTTCGTCAATCACATACTTGTCAGATTTTCTCACCTGTGCCGACACGTGAAACCTTGTTGTGATCGTCATTCGCAACCCCTGACCCTCGCCCTTCCTTCCCATTGGCCCACCGGACTCCAGCCAAGTGGCCTAACTACCAGGCCTCGGCGAGCCGCGGGACCCGCTCCTTTCTTCTTCCGTATTTAACATCGAAAGACTCGCACGGCTACACCGGAAATCCGTACAGACTACACCGAGGATTGCTGGATTGAGAGCCCGAGGATATTTATTTGCACTGGAAACTTGCCTTGGGACAACACGTCGTGTGCGAGAACTAGCCAGACGTTTGGCTTTTCGAATTGCCTGGAAAACCTCTCAGCCATGGGCTCCACCGCTGGGCTCGAAGAGAGGCAGGCGCGGTTTCTGAATTACCCAGAACCATGCCGTGGGTAGGTTCTGTATTGGCTATTTGACGAAACCTTCCAACTGATGCTGTTAGCCCTGATGTTCCCTACAATGGCAAGAAACTTGTCAACCCTGTCCTCAAAGGGCGCATCCTCGTCGCGTCGGCTGTCATGTAAGCGCCCTGCAACGAGGCTTGGGAGAAGTTCTAATCTCCCCTTAATAGCATGGAATGGGTTCGATTCATTTGTAATTACGCCTGGTTCAACGCCGGATTTGGAGTGCTGCGCAACATTCGAAACTATCTGACAGACGATGAGCCGCGGTTTGAGCCGACAGTCATTCCGTTACCAGACCCGTCCGCGCGGGCCCAAGGAAGCACGCTCAAAGAGGTCTTGACAGGCAGAATCAAACCCCCGGCAGATTCAAAATTTTACACCATTTCCGACTACCACGCCATGTACCTAGAGGGAGAGGTCACACCGACCGATGTGGCCCTCGCGCTCCTGCCACTGATCCGCCGCGACGTGACCCCCAAGGGGAAACACTCCGTCGCCTGGGCCGACTCCAAGGTAGACAGCGTTCTGAAGGCAGCAGAGGAATCAACACGCAGGTACAAGGAAGGACGGCCAATTGGACTCTTGGATGGTGTTCCAACCGGAATCAAAGACGATTACGATCTCGATGGGTACGAAACAAAGATCGGATCTGTGATCAACTATGTCGAGGATGCTGTCAAGAGACACGATTCGATCACCAACTGGAGTGTTCAAAAATTACAGGAGTCGGGAGCAGTTATCCTGGGAAAGCTTGCCATGCACGAGTTTGGCTTGGGTATGTATTTTGACACCCGGTTGCATACACATCCTGTGTGACTCAACTTGTCTTTGACCCTTGTATCAAACAACCACTAACATGCCACTCAGACACGACTGGAAATAACCCTCACCACGGCACTCCCCTAAACCCGTTCAACCCCAAGTACTACCCGGGCGGAAGCTCTTCTGGCCCTGGAGTCGCTGTTAGCTCAGGTCTCATCCCATTCGCCCTCGGAAGTGATGGCGGTGGCAGCATCCGTATCCCGGCATCGTTTTGCGGCGTCTTCGGCCTCAAGCCCAGCCATACAAGAGTCTCGTGCTACCCCGGCCCCAACTACTCACCCACCTGCGCCGTCCAGGGTCCTCTGGCTACCGACATGCACACCCTGGAGGCCGTGTACAAGGTCCTTGCTCAGCCTCACCCTTCGACACAGTTCCCGCCGCTCGAGCTCCAGCCCAGCCCGCCATTCTCCCGGGTCCTTGGCATTCACGAACAATGGTTTTCGCGCGCAGAGCCTGGCGTGCAGACGCTTGTGCGCAATGTTATCCAGCAGCTGGTCTCCGACTACGGTTACAGGGTGATTGACATTGATATTCCTTTTCTTGCAGAGGGACAGGTTGCTCATGCAATCACTGTGCTCACCGATGCCGCAACCTTGCTCCCCGACACTGGTAGTTTTACAGCCGGAAACAAGGTGCTTCTTGCGTTGGGTCGCGCCACCCCGTCTACTGATTACCTCCTCGCCCAGAAACTGCGTGGGCTTTTGATGAGGCATCTGGCTTATCTTTGGAAGCAGCACCCCGGCATGCTGATTGTTACCCCGACTACTGCCTGTGGCGGATGGCCAATTCTTGGAGGATCGTCGGAGCTGAACTTTGGCCTCAACGATGGTAACCGCACAATGGACAGCATGGCCTACGTCTGGCTCGCCAACTTCTGCGGTCTCCCTGCGCTCACCGCACCTGCGGGGTACCTTGTGCCCAAGGGCCAGAAGAACGCCGGCGCCGTGGCAGACGAGACGACGGAGGGCAAGGTCCCCGTGGGCTTCATGGCGACCGGAGAATGGTGCAGCGAGGAGGCGCTGCTGAAGCTGGGCGCGGACGTGGAGGCTGTGGGACAGAAGCTACGATCGCGACCCCCGACCTGGGAGGATTCAATTGCCCTCGCGAAGACGCAGGCCAAGCTGGAGGAGATTGGAGCGGGGGCCGGGACTGAGTCGACCAGCTCACTTCTATAAAGTATAACAGGGTCGGGTGGTGATACAAGGTCGGGATTTATATATTGATTACCTTTGGTAGGCATGAATGAGATAACAAGCCGTTCAAATGATGTCCAGTTTGTCGAGAGGAATCGTGTGCTGATGTTCTCCCAAGGCGACTTATCGATGAAAGGTTGACGGGGTTGTTTGACTCGCTTGCCAGTGTTATTGGGAATGCATTTTGCCTGGCACAACATTTAGCGCCTCACTTGACCCGTGGTAAAAGAATTGGCGGAGGAGCAATTGGGGACGCACTAAAACAAGTATGGCTTGGCATTGTTGTTGGAGCGCAAGGTTACGACTATGGCTGTTGGCTGCAGCCGCATGCGGTCTCATGTGCCAAGGAACTTCCGCTGCATTGCCGAGATTGAGGGGATTCTGGATGATGGAGCAGGCGGACAGTTGTGCGAGAAGTGCGCGAGAACGGTGCATGTGAAGGCGGCGCTCAATATGAAGAGTGCTCCAGTACCTGGGTGTTATTAATAGAGTGCCAGTGTGCCAGCGTACAGTATGGATCCGCGCCCGCGAGGCAAGCCTGGCGCAAAGACGCAGCAGTGAAACGCAGCGAGCACCACCCTTGTCCCCTCCTTGACGACATACTTTCGGCTGGGGCGGGGGGCTGCCCAGGATACGCGGTCGATCACTAAACCACTAACAATAAAAAAGAGCCACGTTGGGGAGGGGGGGCCCATAGATCAAGCTGTTGGTTGAGTGCTCTGACCTGACGCTCTTGGATCTGGATCCACCAAACAATGCTGCTGCGCTGCGCTGCCTGCCATGGAGTGCTCATTTAACCGCATTGTCGGCGCGCTCTGCGTCTTCGCGGCCGCGTCGCTGATTCTCGCGGGCACCCTGATTGTCCACCTCAAGGCCGGGCACCCGCACTATGAGCGCCCCGTCGTAGTCGGCATGGAACCGCTGAACCGGACCTACGTCGCCCCCGGCCTGCCCATCAAGCCCGGCACCACGCTCCGCATCCTGTGCGCCGGCGACTCGATAACGTCGGGGTGGATGAGCGACCAGGACGGCGGCGATGGCAACGGCTACCGGCTGCAGCTGCGCAAGGACTTGTCTGGTGAGTGAGAGGAAGCTCGGCACACTCCGGAACAGCACAACCCTCGACTGACAGCGCAACGTAGCGGATGAAGTCGTCTTTGCAGGCACCGTGTCCACGGGGAGCATGTCGGATCCCTACTTCGTAAGTCATGACGCCGCGCGGCTGAGACATTTCCGACCGTAGTAATTGCTGACTACGGGGACAGGCGGCATGGCCAGGAAAGACAATCCACTACATTGGCGACCACATTGGCAAGTCGCTGGACCAGCGGCCCAATATTATTCTCCTTCATGCTGGAACTAATGACATGGACGACCGGTCGAACCGTGGACAGGAGGGCAATGATCCGGAGAGCACCGCTGAGCGCCTCGGCGTGCTGATTGACGAGATTGTAGAGGCGTGCCCCGACGCCGTCGTCCTCGTCGCTGTCATCATCAACACATGTGACCCTCACAAGGCCCCGACGACGCCGGAATACCAATCCCTGATCCCAGGGGTAGTGTCCCAGCGCCGAAGGGCGGGCCACCACGTCGTCGCCGTGGATTTTACCACGCTTCCTATGTCTACTCTGCGCGACTGCATCCACCCCACGAATGATGGCTACAAGGAGATGGGGCATTACTGGTACGACTTCCTCACACAGATACCGGAGGAGTGGATTTCAGAGCCGGCCGGGGATAATCCCGTGCGCGAGGAAGAATCCGGCGCGATGAGATCGGTGGCATTGCCCAAGGCGTTTATTTTGGTTGGGTTGTTAGTTGTACTCGGATCATTTTTGTAAGCCAGCAAGCAATGCTTAGTAATGGAACCATCTCATTATTTAATATGAGGCCAATCGTGAACCTCTAATCCCCTGATTGACTATGATCCTGGCCATCTTTCATATGTATCAAATGAGTCGCCATTGCTTTTTCCCACCTATGGGGTTTTGAGAGCTTATAAAATCGCAAACCTTCTATCTGCAAGTCTATTGTATTGTACAAGTTTACACAAATGGCCACCAGTACCACCGAAAAGAAAACTGTGGTATTAGATGGTGGCGACTACGCGCCATGAACGAGAGAACAATTAACAACCACCCCTTCTTACACATGCTTAGTAGTCGTAGTCGTAGCAGAGGTATCCTCCCTGAATGTTCATGATCTCAGAGATCTTGATATCGGGCAGAATATTGGCCGTGTGAAGGACGTAATCGAGGGTGGTGTTTTCAGCCTGTCCGCTGGGCGTCGTGATGTTGTACTCGGTGAAATATGTCGAGTTCCAAGCGTTGCCACTCATATCGGTGAGACGAGACGAGGCATTGGCTCGCTGCCAGCGCCACCACACTCTGTCGACATAGTTGTGGTGCAGGAAGAAAGTAGGCTCTCCAGGAGACGACGTGATATCAGACATCTGGGAGATCAACTATTAGTGCTGTTCTGGTGTATGCTAGGAAATTGAGTTCGACTTACCACACCACCAAGGCTCGTGTGACCGGCGTAGTGAAGACCAGGATGACCCGCAACGCAAACCCAGAAGCTGTAATAGTCATTGTGCTGTGCGCAAGCCTTGACCGAATCAGTTCCGCAATACTGGGCCCAACTGTCGTCCCAAACACGAGTCAGACAGTAGGTGGTGTCCAGCAGTCCGGGACCCATTTTCTCCATGAGGCCAGCAAAGGCGCCATCTTGGACACAGCTGTCGGAGCCCGTGCCGTTTCCACCGAAGGCGTCGGAATCCCACATGTTGGATCCGAACCATTTGCCGGCGTCGGCGTCGGCAGCCTCGTCCCACCAGGTCATGGGACCGGTGTAGTTGCATTCATTTCGGAGCATCTCCTCATGAGCATGCATGAAGAGCCGGTGCCAAGGTAGAAATTGGCCCTGTGCAAAGTTAGAGACGGGATATACTGGGAGCGCAGAAGACTTGGTTGTGGGAAACCAGGAGTGGGAGTCAACTTACCACATTGTGGATAACATCCTGCACAAAAGTGCCTTCTACAGTGTAGTTGGTCAACAGACGATGCAGACCCTGCAAGTCACTGAAGCGTGTAGTAGTTCCCTGAATACCGGTTTTAGATGGCAGGGCAATCAGGCATTTTTCCGCTTCCAGGTATGCCTTCTTCTCCTTTTTGGTCAAGTTCCGCCATTCCTTTCGAATGCGAATATTCTTCGACGTGCATGAGCCTTTGTAGAAGCGAAGACTATCTTCAGCATTTCTTGGGGTCCCGATAGCCGAACCCGACACCAGCGATATGCTGGTGACGGCCAGAAGAAGCGATTGAATGAATTTCATGACGGAAAGCAGATGGAATGAGACAACAGAATGAGAATAGACTCCCTATTGGATCCAAGGGCGATGGAAAGAAGGTGTGAGTAGCTTGTTGAGAATTCAAGAAGGACGTGATATTCTTATTATAGGCTTCATCGTTATCAACTTAGTGGCAGAGAAACGAAACGGTAAGTCGTCATCGTCCACAGCTCTCTATCCAAATTTCTGACATCTGAAAACCAGGGTCAAATTGGTGATGACCCCCAATGCAGCACTTCACCGGCCGCGTTCGGTCGCCTCAGTGGACCGTGAGCTCGGTGTCCGCTAACATATCTCAGTCCTATACGCGAAAGCTCGGCTATTAGACGCTGATGCAGAAGTCCGAGGAGCCAAATCGGGGCGCCAAGCCGGAACGGCGGTGATCTGGGCCATGCTAATTGGTATTCAAGGGGAGAAAAATCTGATACCGAGCGTCTTTTTGCCCTCGCCAAGTCCATGTTCGGCATCTTGTGCTAGCTTGATGGGTCTTGAGATCGCGGCAAGCCACGTCCAAAGGTGGAGAATAGCCTATTTGATAGGGTAAGAGTCCATCGTGATTACGACTCTGTGATGACAATATTCCCTACCGGGCGGCAAGATACTACCCTCGCGTTGCAATCCACGTGGTGTCAGCTGGGGACTACAGTTATTATTTACTCCAACGTTCAGGAAATCTGATTAGGAATTAAAAGTGAGACAATGCAATTGATCTTTCACTTTGAGAATATGGCTGGTTTCAAACTTTAATGTGTATGCATAGTGGAATATGGTTAATTCACTTCTAATTTTTAAGTACAAAATACGATGGGCTTGCCCCTTGCGATTTCCGACATGGAGATTCGGGCGGCTCCTC
Source organism: Calonectria multiphialidica (assembly GCA_020623665.1). Lineage (NCBI taxonomy): Eukaryota > Fungi > Ascomycota > Sordariomycetes > Hypocreales > Nectriaceae > Calonectria > Calonectria multiphialidica. The sequence goes on from JAHVYC010000019.1 coordinate 104,742, forward strand.
TGCCTGATTTGTGACAGCGGCGGATCTGTGATCACTGATCGGATAATCGGCTGGCGAGGAAACCATCTTTGAGCCGCCATACGTAATTGTGGCTGACGAGCCTGAACCCTTAATTTGGAATTCTTCCATGGTACGGAGCCAGACTTTTCAGCCCCATTCTGTACCTGGGCCAGAAGCTTTGACACGGCGCGTCACCCATTCGTAAACTGCTTCGCATTTCCATTACTGCCATGTGGGTTCCCAGCGGCAAAAGCTGTTCCGAATGGTGGCATCCGGCTCGGGTGGAGCCCAAACCCTGGCAAATCGATCCCGCCGCCTCTGCGTCCCACTGCCGCGGGATTGGAGCCCCCACGGAACATTCTGCAAGAGCCGCACTGGTATCAAAGATCTGGGACCAACTACCCTGGCTGATTGATCAGGGTCTAATCAGATATCCCGCCTCGTGGAGGGTGCCCTATCTCCGATTGACGGAGGCGAGACATTTGCGTACGCTGGGGTCAGTGCGCTCTCCTTGCGAACCTCGACCATTTCGTTTCCACAAGAGTCTCTCCTGTACACGTATTCACCTTCATCGGCTATTGGATGAGGTATAGTAGCCGATTTGACGCGACTTGTGGATGAAGCTAGGGTAAAAGCGGGCGCAGTGATTCGGGAAGAAAGAAGCAAGGTCCCATTCCCGACCCTTAAATCAATGAGGAAGCGTTTGGGCCTTTTGAATGTGGACAAGTGACGACTGCTGCAAACGAAGGTCGCAAGAATAGCTTACCCGACCTGGCCTTTATTATGATAATGAGTCCGTGTTGAATGGTCACTCCCGCGTGCAAGGCCTCGTCTACATCGGCTCATGCGGTAATCAGTCCGCATTTTTACACAATCCGTGATAACTTCCACGGTTCTTTGACAGCCATGATTTTTATGGAAATATCAATTCTCAGATCGTTTTGAGGTGGCTACCCGGTATACCCCAAGTCGCACATTGATCATGGATAATAGGATGATTACAAGGACATCTAGGTAAATAAAAGAGCTGTATTTTGAGTTCAATAGGGCAGGGAACCTATTGTATTTGCTGACGCATGCACATCAGGGCAAATAAGTATGTCATGATGGACGAAGACAATGAAGTGGCTGCAGGTAGTGGCCTATTCACGGAATAAATTATGATGATAGAGCAAATTTAGTGGCTATTGTGGCGCCTATTGTTGTCGCGTTTGCGCTTAGCTTGCGTTTCCCTTGCATTTAGCCCCCTCTGAGGCTTATAACCGGCTTACCAGGGACATTCGACATCTGGAAAAAGGCCATTGGTTGATGCAGTTGAAGGGACTGCAACCGGAATTTGTGGCTTGGGAGATGAAAGAAAGCTATAATTGATCTGAAATACTTAACCAAGCCTCTGTCCCCAATTAAATTTGGGCAGTACCGTAGAATTCCTTACAATTATTCTACAAACCTTCCACTCGATTTGAAAACGACCAACGAGACTTTGTACTCGGAGGAATATCTACGCCATCCAGGTGGCGATGAGAAACGTGAATGGCAGGAGACAATGGAATACTGGTTCGTTCGATTATTACCAGACTCCGAGCTACCATGGCTACAATTCATTGCGGAAAGGTTTTGCCCCTTACTTCAGCCCGAATTCACCTGGCCTCATCGGATATTGGAGTCAGAGAATTTAAGCCCAAGGAGACCACACCGCTCGCCGCTTTTGATAACGTCCCCCCCTGCGTTTAAGAGCATACTTCATTGGCTCTTAATGTGGCTTTCAGTTTATTATTGCAAGTGGTTTGGGAAAGACACATTTTCTCCGGAGGGGTTCCCTTCCAAGATTTACCCGTTACCATTTGGGCTAGTACTTAAGATCACAGCTGGTGATATCCGCTATTACCGCTCGATGTCTTCCGAGTCAAATGCCATGCGTATGATACATGCAGCTGGTATACCTAGCCCCCAAGTCATCAGCTATGCCGAACATCGCGATACGGGTGGTAGTTATTCGGCTTCAATACTGATGACACGACTGCCCGGTGACGAATTGATGAGAGTTTTTCATGGACTGAAGGAAGAGGAACGTGATTCTATTTTTAAGGATATGGATATAATCTTGAAGTGTATTCGCTCTTGGAGAAGCCCCTTCAGAAATAGAATTTGCGATATCAACGGTGGCCCCACCCATCACCTTCGAATACCGATGAGGAAGTTACCAGATGAAGGATTCAAGTCCGAAACGGACTTAATCGACCACTTCCTTGCCGCCGATATGGTGTTTAACAAGAACGAAGAAAAGAAGAAAGACGCTCGAAAGGTTATTGAGGAGAGGCGTGAGCACTGTAAGAAGCGGTGTTCAGTCACGGGGATCTTGGACTGCACAACATCATGGTTTACAAAGGTCGTGTCTCTGGTGTAATAGATTGGGAATATGCAGGGTGGTTTCCAGAATATTGGGAATTTCAGAGAATACCAGGGGTCTGGCTAAAAACACCCGAAGAGGGCAAAAAGTTTCTAAACAAACTAGGAGAGTGTGATGAGGACTATAAGAAGTTTGTACGTGCTTGTGCTACCCTCGCGGGTGACTACTATCTCTGAAGTGGAAATTTAAACATATGAGAAATACTTTTTATTGATCTTGGAGACATCATTATGAAACCATCAGGCCACTCTTACAGATAAATGTATGTCTTATTCCAATGCATCATGGCTGCATCAGAACAGTCGCGCATTTTACTCCAAGTCCCTTCGAACACAGATTTCCAAATCCCCCAAACGTTCCCAGTCCAGCGGAAAATCATCTCTGTCATAGTCATCGCATTTGGGACACAACTAGTCACATGTTGGGCGGTTTCTGTGTAGGTCCGCAAGGCGCCTTCTTTCGTCTTCCATCGGTTTATGTAGTAGTGAGGTTCAGCTCCAAGCAGGTCTGTCATTGAGACTTCGCGATTAATGTTGAAATAAATACACCAGCTACTAAATGTACTGGCTAAAATATGTTTGAAACGCGGAGGACAATTACTGTGAAGCGGAATAAAAAGGAATAGAGGATCTCAGGACAGACGTATTTTCATTATACTTGTGTAATTAAAAATAAAAACCTGGATAAAATTAAAAGGCTTTTTATAACACTTTTGTCATGGTGAAGAACTATTTTAATCAGGGTTCAATGTTAGATTAGTCATAAACTAGCACGGCATAAGTGCTCCCCTCAAAAGGCGATGGTAAGCACGTGTCATAATTCTTATGGAGCGCCTCTTCCCTCTAAAACTCGAATGCGTACCATTGAGAAACACTGCATCTTCACCGCCCCCAAAAGGTCAGAACAACTGAGAGTCATCCAAAGCTCTGAATACTGTCAGTCTTATGACAGGGGGGAAATTATCAAACTAATATCGCGAAAAAATACAGAATGACGGCCGATATTACCAATTGGCGTGAGCCTGACCATAATATTTGGGGTTTTCAGAATGTCAACAAAATCGTCCCGACCGACGCGATTAAGAAAGGCACCGAGATTTCTCCCCTAGCTCGCAAACCGCGCTCATTCGCAAAGTTTAAGCTGCGAGTTTCATCTGCAGAGTCTCTAGACCTGGCTGCGTTCCTTTCAAGCACCGAAACGGATGGACTTGTCGTGCTCAAAGATGGCGCAATTGTCTACGAGCATTATGGTCGAACTAACACCGAGACGTCGGTCCACATCACATTTTCTATCTCAAAATCGGTCACAGGCCTCGTATGCGGGGTTCTGGCACATCAAGGCAAACTGAACGTCAGTAGCCTCATCTCGGAATATGTCCCAGAGGTGAGGGGATCTGCATACGAAGGCGTGACGGTCCGACAGCTGTTGGATATGCGCGCGGGCATCACCCATAATGACGCATCGCCCGGCTATCGCAGCGCCACGGGCTTGTACCCCTCAGAGCCGGGTAAGAAGTCGACAAATTTGCATGAGTACATACCAACAATCCGGTCTTCGCCGGTTCCTCCCGTCGATGGGTTTGACGGCCCTCCCTTCGACTACATTTCGGCCAACGCTGACCTCATGGGCTGGGCAATCGAACGGGCAACCGGCAAGAAATTCGCCCGGGTACTCAGTGAGACGATTTGGCAGCCAATTGGTGCTGAAAGCGACGCATACGTTACCTTGGACCCCGCCGGCAATGCCAGGACAGCTGCTGGAGTTTGCGCAACCACCCGCGACATGGCTCGTCTTGGTCACGCTGTTCTACAAGCCGCGCAGGGTAGACAAGGTGCTTTCGACCCAGAATGGATCAGAGACATGCTTATCGGTGGGTCTGAGGCCGCCTTCGCTGCTAGTTCGGAGAGCAGCGGGTACGAAGGCATATTCGATACCGTCGCGTACCGTTCTTACTGGGTTACAAGTCCAAGCAGTCAGATTTTGATGGCATCAGGAACCAACGGGCAATTACTAATGGTTGATTGCAAAAACGGCATTGTAATGTCTAAGATGAGCTCCCAGCCAAAGCGGACCGACCAGGCCAAGATTGATCTGACCGTGCAGGCCTTTAGGGAATTTACTACTATTTTAGGCGAAGAAGACAATTAGCGGATAGAGTGATGAAGAGCAACTTAGTGACGAAGGGAAATTGATTAGAGAAGTTTCTGAATTGCTTTGGAACACACGAGCAATACAGCAATGAAAAGTATATTCGGCAAGTGCCATAGAGCGGATAACGAAACCATCTGCATATCTGAGTCTGTACACGGCCAGAAACCTATGCTGCCTATCTTACTGAAAGCCCTTCAGATCATTCTCTGGGATGCAAACTACGCATGAAGTATCATTATTCTTATGATCCCAAGCCGACCTATCGGCCTGATCTGCTGACAACTGTCTCGTTACCATTCGTGACATAGTTGCTGACGATTGTGAAATGAACCGCCTCCGACAATATTTGAGCGTACACCACCGAACCTTTCCAACTAGTTATGAAATCGACAGTGACGCTTAGCAACATCCCACAGGGAACTTGGTTCTCTATTAATTTACTCGGAAGCCTGCCATGTTTACTGTTGTTTGGCTCTGCGCCATCGGGGAGAGCGTGAAAGGTATGATAAAGCACGGACAACCCTAGTGCAGCCAACCCAACCCACGCCGCAGATGTGGGCTTGAGTCAATTTCCTAATTTAATTAGGCCTGGTGCTTTTACCCGAGATGAAGTGAACCCAGAACTTTGTTTCCTCCACAGCGAAATCTCGCCACAGCGCATGCATCTACTGCCAGACTCCATCATATTATTGATATGTAGAGTGGTTCAAACTAATTTCAGGATAAAAAAGGACCGCACCGTTTCTGCTAGTTATTGTGTCTTTGATATATAGCGCTGACCACAGCAACCTTAAATATTAAAGGAAGCCAGTGCTACTAATTTAAAATAACCAGTCGGTTACTAGGCTAAAGCAACTTTCACTCTTCATTTCGCAGGCCGCATCGTTGTACAATTTACATTTTTTCTACTAGTACAAGAGGATATTCACCACTGTTTGATTAGCTACCCTTTGAAATGATTCTGCTGGGATGTTGCTTCATCCCAGGGCACGTGTTGGTTAGACGGATCCCGCGGAATCCGACAACGTCATGACTGCAAAAACTGAGGCTGGGCGTGTCCGTAAATTTCAGAATGGAGCAACTGAAAATTTTATCACCCATAAAGAAATGGGTTAAAAGGCTGGACAAACCGGGCAATGCTCAGGTACCATACACATACTGCGTACGTAAGAACTGCTGGCCAGCGAGGTCGTATAGATCGATCCCTTTAGACTTGCGAAACTTCTGCATCAGTATTTTTCAGAATACAGTGTTCCCCAGGAGAATCCAAATTATAAATACGGCAATGTTGACATGGTTGATCTGATTATACGAGTATGCATGATCATTGAGTTTATCCAAAACCGCGCCATGTTTTCAATGCCATATTCTTGGTTGAGGTTATTTGGCAGAAGGATCGTTAAGCTTTCTGTCTGACTTGCCGTCTCCACTTGGAGCACCCACCCATTTACTAATTACCCCTGTGTTCTAGCACATCTATAGATTCCACGTAATACCTACCGTTGTCTGCCCCCCCCTTGGCTTTTCCCAGTTCATATGAACTTTAAGGGGTTCGGTGAAGTCATTGTCTTTTGGCCCCGCCGTACAGTTCGCCTTGTTTGGTAATAATAGCACTTCACAGGATCATTGAGATAGAAACCACGCGGAAACCTGCCAACTTCTCTGCTACGCCACATCAATGTAACATAAATATGACTTCAGATTCCTCTAGATAGCAACTAGTCTTCAAGCCGTCACACCCTCATTAATTATTTGGACAATCTATCATTCTTTTCTAAAAAGCCCTCGACAAAATGAAGTTCACAGTCGTCTTTGCCGTCTTCTCTGCCCTCGCTGGTACAGGTCTTGCTGCACCTGCGATGGAGAAGCCTGTTGTGGAGCTGGCCGTACGCCAGAACCTGGCCCTTTGCGTAAGTAACTCACCAGTACAACTGAGTGGCCAGCTGTGAACGACATTTGCTAACACGGTCGATGCTACAAGGGCGAATACATGCGTGTAAGTATATCAATATAAGGCCATTACATTGGAAGAATGATACAGCTTGCTAATGTAAATGCTATTTTAGAAGCTCCTTGGTGTAAGTCTTTTATCCTCATGAAAGAACGATTTACTGTTTTAGCACGCTTACATGAATAATACCCTTAGCCTTGTGTAAGTGTCAAGGCCGAAGATGAATTGCTAAGGAGGCCGAAGTTGCTAATAAAAACCTGATAATTGCAGTAAATGCATGTCTTCTTGCGTGGGAAACGAGTTTTCAGTCGTTGTATGGAGTTCTCCATCGGAGTTTAAGCTCGACCGACTGCTAATGGGCTCTGTATATTTGAGAAAGCTATTGGTTCATACAATTCTCAGAGGTGGCAATACAATTTGAACCCTTAAGGTTGTCCCATTCTATGTCGTACATGTTCTTCTCGGTGTAAAATCTCATGGAATCACGGTTAAATCACCTATTTGTCCCACCAATTCAAACCATAAGCCAGGGAAACCATCATCCCGTAAACCTTTTGCTGACTGGACGAACTTGCCCATACATTCCATAATGTGGGGGTGAAATGCGGAAGGGGCGTGCTCGTACAGTAGCTTCTCGTTAGGCCCATCTACTTCCAGTAATGCTAGAAAGACTGGAAATCCCACACATAAGCCCTTCATATCTTCAGGGACCCACTTTGAAAAGCTCATCAGTTCAGCAGCAATGCTCATGGCCAATTTTCTTGCAGCTTCTTCCTCAACGCCCAAAGGATATCGTAGCCGGTGAATGATTAGCAATGCTGAGAGACGATAGAGCCTTGACTGCATCATCATGGCTGATATCTCGAGAAGGGTAAAATCTGAAGTCAAGGAAGCTGGCAGATCTGGCTCCCATTGTAGGATACGGTGTTCAATTTCCATATACGGATCTTCGTCAGTCTCTGGAGTTAGACTTTCCTCGCTTTGCAAGTCGTTTTGGGTCAATGTCTCATGACTTATGACACATAGATCGTACAAAATAGGCAATAGACTGGTTGATACGCCAATGGATCTATCTGCCGTGCAAACTTCCATGACCTGTATTCGAACTGCGGGAATCTCTCGCCTGACAAGGCACTCTACAGTATCCCACAGAATCGGGGTCATGACGACTGGTAATAATTCGTGCTGATTGAGCAGGGTAGGATACCAGTTTCTGGTTATGTTCAAGGAGCTTCGCGTAATGGCGCGTGGGGAAGTACCCATGGCGTTCAGGTGATAAACAGACAAAACCTGCCCCAACATTACTAATGCTGCGGCATCCTCGCAGCTTAGCATGAGCGCTGACTGCAAATGCTTTAAACAATCTGCACCGATGGAAATATCCGAGTCAGTGGGTGAAATGTTTGTATTTCTTTCGGTATCCCAGACACCCAGGGCGCTTTGATAGGCATCTAGGAGCACGCCGTGCAAGTTCGTGATGATACGCAATATGGCATTTTGAAACCCGTCCGAAAAACTGGGTCCGACCATAAAATATCGATGATGGATGAAAAAACTTGTTTTGTTGCACAGAACGTCTTGGATCCGGCGAAGCTTTTCCGGGCTGAGAACGCTTTTTGCTCGAGCTGGGTGCAAAAAGCGACGTGTAAAGGCCTCAACGATTCTGACAGCATCGGTGTGGTCGGCGTTGCTGGCGCTAGGGCTGTCATTGATTGCAGCCGGGGGTTGAGGTTGCGGTGTGTGTGCTGGTTGGGGCTTTTGAGGTGATAGATCGCATTCATTGGTATCAAATGTCATGACATCGCATTTTCCGTACGGAAGAGACTTTGCAGTTGGTGGACGACCCATTCGTCGGCGTTGTCTGACAAAGGAGCATCGTGCCCCTTGATTAGAGCATGACCGGCAGCTCGTCGCGCCGCGGTCAAAGTGGCATCGTTCTTTTTTCCGATAGCAGTCGTCGCAGGCTTTGCCAGGCATTGGATGAGTTGTAAGTCGGTGTTTGAGATGCTGTGCTTTGTTGGAGTTGGGTGGTTCTGATGCTAGTGACGGTGAGTCGTAGATGTGAGGGGCGACGGCAAGTACATGAATAAAATGGAAGAAACAAACTTCCCCAGCTTCTAGGATACGAAATTAGGCTAGCAAATCAAATGATGAATGCGAAGGGAAGCGGGGAAGCTTAGTCGGGTCCGGGATGGGCAATCTTTCTAGCTGCGGGCTTTCGGCTGTTAGCCTTTCACATGACTGGGCTAACAACAGCGCATCCCTGTCTTGCCTCGTAGAAACGTGCGTGGTCAAAGCAGAAGTTCGAAATTGAGACAGTCAAAGTTATCAAGCTAAACCTACACTTGATGCAAAAAAAAAAGAATTTGATCTGCAGAAATGTTACAATGAAATGGAAAATGGACCAAAACTCCTCAGTATTCCAAATCCCCAGAACAAAATTCATCGAAACTCCAAGTCTCCAGTCAAGTTGCCCCATTTCAGTCGAGCGTAATCGGAATAATGATTTGTCTTCACCTGCCACTGGCCAGAGCTACCTCCCTTGGGGAATACGGGGTCAGCTGTGTGAAGGTAAGTAGATGTTAGGTTGAAAATAGATTTCGGCTTCATGCTTCCGGGATTCTTCAATCTCGGGGTCACCACGGTTGCGCCGGTGGCCTTCATCCTGCGCCACAAGCGACCAAGCAGTATTCCCGTTGTCTCGGCGCTCAGTGTCCAAGAAGCATTGACGTAGCCAAAGATGAAAGCGAGGTTTGGTACATCCTGAACCATGGAGCCTTTCCAGGCAAACCTGTCGGGAAAGTGAACGGGGACGCCATCAACAGAGAGACGAATACTGCCGGCAAAGTTCAGCTTGAGGCCTGTCGCACTGACAATTATATCAGGACGCAAGGTCTTCCCTGAATTGAGTACAATCTCGTCTTCAGTGACCTCTTTGATGGTGTCGGTGACAATGCTGGCTTTGGTAGACCTCAGTGCTGCATAAAAGTCCCCGTCGGGGCAAACGCACAGTCGCTGCTCCCATGGCTTGTAGCGCGGTGTGAAGTGAGGGTCGACAGGAATATTGCTAGGGAGCTGATCGCCACTCTCCTTGCGCAAGAAACGGCCGATTATATTAGGGAACGTTTTGCAGTACCAGTAGGCAAAGTAGCCTCTGAATAGATGGCGGGCCCGCGTAAGGTAGGTGGAGATGAATGAGGGTAGGAAAATGTGAATGAATTTGCCAAGTGTGTCTCGTTGCATGGAGAGAGATTTGATGTATGTTGGGCTCCTTTGCAACATGGTTACATGCTTTGCGTCGGCCGCCATGTTGGGCACCAAGGTAATGGCCGTTGCTCCACTTCCGATAACGACGACATTCTTGTTGGTGTAGTCGAGATCTTCAGGCCAGAATTGTGGTTGGATCACAGGGCCTTGGAAATTCGCCAGGCCAGGGATTTTAGCTTCCAGCACCTTGTCGTAGTTGTAGTATCCTGTACCAAGAACAATGAAGCGAGCCTGGAAAGTCTTTTGCTCGTCACCTTCAACGATTGTCTTCAGAGTCCAAGTCGATGTCTTGGATGACCATGCGGCAGATTCAACTTGGTGGTTGAACCGGATGTGCTTATCAATGCCGTACATAGCCGCCGACTCGTTCAGATAAGCACAAATTTGATGACCCTCGGCCAGAGGCCTCTCTCCCTTCCATGGGTTCCAAGAGTATCCAAAAGTGTAAATGTCAGAGTCTGACCTGATACCTGGGTATCTGAACAAATCCCAAGTGCCTCCAAGGCGGCCACGCCCTTCTAGAACTGCATATGAGGTTCCAGAAGGCGCTGCTGTCGCGACAGTCTGTGCGATGTTGATACCTCCAATGCCGGCACCAATGATGATGACGTCGAAGAACTCACCAGCTCCTGAGCCAGCGTTGTGTGTTGAGTTCCCGTTCATGTTGAGGAATGTTCAAGTGTAAATTGTGATAGAATGTTGTTGTGGTCTGTTTCAACATCATAACCACATGGCAAGTTGCCATTTATATGTATATATTATCAGGGATTACAGTCACTAACGGCCCCAATCCTGTTCAAATTCGATACCTTGTATCGTGACGTATGGGGAAAGAAAGGACCGAGGTAGTTTCCAGCCCGCGTTCCATTAACTCGCGAATTCGCTATTTTCGACTTGTTTCCCAATTAGGAACTAAGTCTCCGGTCGGGAAGTTGTGGGTCGCAATGGGGACGGGGCGCGTGCACACGCAAGCGGGGAGCAGGAAATGGGTCAGTGCATGCTGCTATGAGGGCGGCTGAACAATTAAGCCGTGTCGATCCTTGGGTCCAATGAGTTGCATCGATTCAGCAGAAGGGGTGTAGCTGTGTAGCAGACTATTGTTAAGGCTATACCAAAAGCAAACAAGGATTTGAGATTTTCCCCTCCGTTGCACCCTTGCCACTCAGGTCAACGCGCGGAATCCGAGAATTGCGGACAAGGATCATGGATTCGAATGGTAAGTCAATCTGTATGCGATGGGCTAGTGGATATTCGGGAAGGTCATGAAGCATTGCGTTGAAACTTGCGCTTTGCTGAAATGCCTCTAATAGCCGTCTCAATCGCTCTTCAATCTGACAAAAGGCATATTGCTTGCTTTCTGCACTCTTGGTTTTTCTAAATTTGCTGCAACTAAGAAAAGACAAACCAAAAATTTCATCAATCATGAGTTTTACGTCTCTCTTCAATTTTGTCTATCTGATATTCGTTACCCCAGTTCATGTGGGTTCTACATTTTTACGAGCTATCGTTCTGGGGATTTTCCCTTCGGGTCGGCCGCACCCAACATGGACATTCAAACAATCCCTCACGAATAGGATGGTCAAGGCACTCCTGGGGAATATTTCCGTTCTTCGGGTCAAAACCCCACTCTCCCTGGAGCCGAAACAAGAACATGATAGATTCAGTCTTGTACTACCAGCATCAGCGGAGTTGTACATCGGACCGTTAGATGACAACGATGTAAAACCGAATGTCACCGGAGGAACCTGGTCCCCACGGCCAATCCGGCGGGTGCGGGACCAGGACGAACCCAATGTGCTAGTCATGCTTCACTTTCATGGAGGAGCTTATGTTACTGGTGATGGTAGAGACAAAAACGCCGGGTTTCTGGCAAGAACAATCCTGAAGAACACGCCTTGCACTCACGTTTTTACCCCGCAGTATCGCCTAGCAAGCAACTCTGGCGGACGATTCCCAGCACCCCTTCAGGACGCTCTCTCAGCTTACCTGTATCTCATCCATGATCTTAGGGTTCCATCATCATGTGTAGTGTTTGGAGGCGACTCTGCTGGCGGGAACCTAGCGCTTGCACTCTTACAATACATTGCAGATTTTGGTGAAGAGCTCGGAATCCCCTGGCCAGTCGCAACCACACTTTGGTCTCCTTGGTCAGATCTGGTGGCAACCAGTGACCCTGCTCATCTTGGGGACCTGAGAAACTTTCACGCTGACTACATTCCATTACCCTTTATTGAGTGGGGGATGTCGACACTTTTAGACTCGGGAAGGATTTCACCATCGAATCCCTACGTGACGGTTACTTCGAATCCGTACTTCTACAGCGAATCACCGATTTGGGTTTACACTGGTGGTAAAGAAGTGCTACTTGAAGACAATGAGAAGCTTGTGAGACACCTGAAAAACCGCCGGGTTGATGTTGAATGGGTTGTTGGTGATGCATGCCCACACGACATCATTTTACTTGGCGATATGTTAGGGTTCCAGAAGGAAGCTGAGGCAGCAGCACGCAAGGCTGGTGAATTTATTGAGATTCGCCGAGGGGATAGTTAGAAATAGATAGATTATACCAATGTGTTTCTTTATGAATAAGGTTGAAAATGTTCAAATCTGATCTTCACGCAACCTATGAGACCCTCTGACTACAGGGTGGAACCAACGGATCTCGAACTATTTCGGCTTTTCGTTGACTGTGTTCATATTCAACTCGACCGAGTATTTCCCCCTAACGCACATTATTTCGTATAAAAACTGGTCTGCTAAAATACAGCAGAGCTTTCCTTGTACCCCGTCAGGTTAGAAACCTCGGCCCTTCATGCTGGCTGCGTCACTATCCATAGACATTTGATCAACAGGGGTTGGGGTAACGTCATGTTCCCCTCAATTTTCGGGCTTCTCCGTTCCCTATTTCCCGATGAAGCCCTGCCTCTACCCAGGGCTGATACCCACTCCCTCGACCCTTTATTGCCATTTTCATATGTTTGCCTACTTTATTAAACGGAGCGTCGGATCGACATCAACACCGAAATGCGGGGGCGGGATGAAGACGCTACCATATGGGCGGGTCTCGGCAAATAAGGCAGCGCTATACTAATTTGGGAAAGAAGTCACCGAGGAGGAGTATTGAGCTAGTCCAATCAGTCTCATCTACGGTTTGCTGGTAGGAAAAGGGATGGCATGATGCGTAAATTCGGTTTCTTCGCGTTGTCATTTGCGGGGCAGCCTAGGCGCGGCTTGGACATGAAGCCTGACAATCTCGCTTCCCAGCCTCGGCCCCGAGAGAGCATGCGTCATGCGTTGCACTGCATATGCCAGACTCTCCAAATGAATTGGTGGAGCTCCAGGCAACCAATTTTTAATAAATACCCAAGAGTAGATCCCAGATCTGTGATAGGCCTTGAAAACAAAAGTCATCTCCGACTAAAACTCCATCTATCATGACTTCTACCGCTTCAAAACTCACCATCCACCTCGTCAGAGGCGTCAGCGGGCTTGCGTTGCAACCAGTTATTCCTGCATCTGCTCTCGCCTTCCTTGCCTTTGGTAGGCCAGATCTAGTTGCTCGTGTCACGGATCTGCAACTTATTAAAGATGTTGGCCTGGGTACCGTCAAGAAGGTTCTCAAAGTTCTCTTAGCACTCGGGATCGGAAGGGTTCTCAATGGGTTCTGGAACCGTACGGCTAGCAATAATTGGCGCATATTATCTCAGCGGGGATGGAAATGGACAAACGAGATTGCTATTGTTACCGGCGGCTGCAACGGTATTGGAAAAAGCATTGTGCTTGGCCTGGTCACCAAAGGGGTTCGTGTTGCGATCCTCGACGTCGCGGAATTGCCCACCGATCTAGCAAAGATTGACGAGGTCTATTACTGGAAATGCGACATCACATCACCAGAAGCTGTTTCGAAATCGGCAGATGAGATACGAAAAACACTGGGGCACCCTTCGATTCTTATCAACAATGCCGGGGTTGCGCTGTCTAGATCAATCCTCGACATTTCGCAAAACCAACTGCACAAAATTATGGGCATTAACCTACATGCTCTTTGGACAACGACTAAAGAATTTCTACCAACAATGGTTCTTAAGAACAAGGGTCATGTTGTCACCATCGCGAGCGTGGCTTCTTACGTGGCACTACCTGGAAATGTCGACTATTCAGTAACGAAGGCTGGCGCATTGGCTTTCCACGAGGGACTGTCATTGGAGATCAAGCAGATCTACAAGTCACCAGGCATCATGACTACAGTCGTGCATCCCATGTTTGTAAAGACCAACATGACAGCTGGCAGTCAGGAAAAGCTTGAGAAAGCTCACGGGTCATTACTGAAGCCTGAGGATGTCAGCAGGGCTGTTCTGAAGCAAATCTTTGGATGCCGCGGTGGTCATGTCTTCACGCCCTCCTCCGCCTCCTATATTTCATTGCTCCGAGGGTTCCCTACCTGGATGCAGGAGATGTTTAGAGACAATTTGAGTGATGGTGACTTCTAAATCTTGTACGATTTTACATTGGGCCTTTTTCTTGTATTGTTAGCTTGTACTCTCATTGGTAAAAAAGAATGCGCCTTCTCAACTTTATAGTATAATTCAAGTATGCTGCGTTTTACTCTGGTTTATCATTTACCAAGTACGGGGACACCTCGGATAAAGGCCTCTCGTGGTTAGCGAACTGGCCTCCGGAGTAAATTATAACCCCCGGTCCGATCGGACCTCCGGAGCGAACTGTAGCCTCCGGAACGAACTGACCTCCGTAGCTAAGTCGTCACCGCTTTGGCCATCTATTGGAAAATCTGTCTGGATGATGAATCTTTATTTTTAGGATCCTATTTACCTGCGCATGCGAGTAACGATGTGGCGCATTTTTGTCAGCCCTGATTTTGCCTGCCACGTACGCACCAACGTCACGACGACCATTCCATGCCCCTGCTAAACATCATAACGCGGGCAAATCGGCGTTTTCGACATGTTACACTCAATTCGGTATATCTTTTCTTTTTTACAGCTCCAAATAAAATCACCAATTGTACGCTCCGATTGGTGAGAGACTTATTTATGGATGGTCGACCTTAATATACTCTGAATGTACCGTGAACACACATTGTAATCACTTAGCCAATGCAGGACGAGTAAGCTTATCAGATGATTGAATCGTGCCGGATTTCCGTGGGCGCTGCCTAAATATCGCTGCCTGAACGCAGGCCGATTGAGGCCAATGATTCTTCGCACTTTGGAAGCGCTAACGAATAATTGCTTCTTAGCCTAAAAAAGTACCACCATACCGGCGTCGGATGTTTTGGAAAACGCCGGTCCAAATGTCAATTCTAGGAATTAGTATAAAGATGAAGACATATTTACGACAGCCACGAGAATCAACATGCAACTCGCTCTGCGCTGTGTACCTCACCAACAAAGTCCCTGAATATTACATTCCGAAAAAAGCAACAAGACAATACTTACAACATGAGCATCCTCGCAGCCCAAATTCTTGAGTGGGGTTCTGCTCCAACCGCCACCCAAATACCTTCTCCTCCGTCCCCCACTGATGACTCTATTGTTCAAATCAGAGTCATTGCGGCCGGCCTTCATCAGGTAACCCGCAGCCGCGCTGAAGGAAGCCATTACACTTCGACATCGCTCCCACACACGCCGGGTATAGATGGTACCGGGATAAACGTCAAGACCGGAAAGCCGGTTTACTTCATTATGCTTGGGGGCGAGACTGAAGGTGGTTCTTTCGCAGAGGTCGTCAACGTGCCAAAGCGCAAAGTAATGGAGCTTCCGCCGAACGTTGATCCAGTACAGGCGGCCGCTTTGATGAATCCAGTCATGAGCAGCTGGATGGCTCTCCGCACGAGGGTCGACTTTATCAAATACCGAACGGAAACCAAACCATGGTCATGTCTCATCTTAGGCGCAACTAGCATGAGCGGTCGTATGGCTATCAAGGTAGCTAGAACCCTCGGAGCCACACGGATTGTGGGTGCAGCGAGAAATGAGGCTGCTCTCAATACTCTCGATCTGGACGAAAGAATTGTCCTTCAAGAGCCACCCGAGAAATGCGACTACAGTTCTGCTGCGGATGTTGATGTCGTCTTGGATTATCTCTATGGACCGCACTTTACCAACTTCTTCACTTCGAAATCCACTCTGAAGGCAGAGAACCCGTTGACTTGGGTCTGCATTGGCTCCATTACGGGAAATTTTGGCACCGTTGCCTCGGCAGGGCTGCGCAAACGGGATGTGACTATAAGGGGTGCAGGGGCTGGTTCATGGCGGATGAATCAGTTTGTAGAGGAATTGCCAAACATGATGAAAGTTCTTGACGGTGTCAGAGAGGAAGATGTGCGAGAGGTCAAGCTGGAGGATGTCGAGAAGGAGTGGAATAACAAAGATGGTAGGGCAGTATTCCTCATGGGAAAGGGCCAGGGGGAGTAGTGTGTTGATTTATAACAGGAGTGATACCTAGTGGTTGTTTAGAAGGTTATTATATAGAATGTATTTTAGTTTGAGATTGACATATGATTTAATTCTAGGGTCTTGTTGAATTCCTACGCTTGATCATGTATGTTTAAAGCCAAAACAAGAGTTGACGGGACTTTGGTTATTAAAGTTAATAGCATGGAGCGGCCTGCAAAGTTGAAACAAGTGATTTTGGAAATGTACTCAGGGCCTTTGAGACGATAACTGTCATTCCACAACATGGATGTATAACTGGATCCTGCATGTGCTCTTTAAACTGATTCATTGGTCACAATTATTGATGAAAAACAAACCAAGTATTTGATGCAAATGTACCATCTCAATTAAACCTGTCCAATGAAGAAGAACTGCACAACTATCAGCCGAGAACAAACAGAATAAGCATAGTAATGTGACTACCTCCTAGACTAATTATTGGACGCGTGTCTGAGGTGCATTGAAATGAAGATAAACAATGGTGGTAAGCTATTAATAATGTTCTAAGCGCTATTTGCTAATGCTCACTATTTCCGTTGTTGCGAGTTGGTGTGACTTCCACATGGACTCATGCCATTTACCCCGCAAGACCTTGCCAGGCATGAGCAGTAACATGGTAAATTATAGCCGCTGAGGATATCGATGAAGCCTGGCGGAATGTAAAGAGAATGATTCGGTCATTTTTCATAAATTTACGAAAGCCATAATTGGTATTTGTTCAAACCAACATCCGCAAAGGCCCAACATGAACCATGCATTTTGTGGGTCGCATGTGGGTGGTTGACCGTGATGAATCTACTCACAAAAATAACACTTCAGATTCGGATGGAATCTAAAGAAAGCACATGTAGAATTTACTGAATTGGATTGCGGAACTGGGAAACAATGTTCCAGCGAACCATTGGCGGAACAAGAGTCCGCCTTCCCCATTGGAGGCGCGGGGTTGTTTATGTTCAAGGGTTAATACCCCTCTTAATCGTGCCACGATCTGCCGGGCCGATCTCCCGTCAGTTTCTTCGCAAACTTGCCCCAAATATGAGTTTCCCCCACCGAAGCCGGGAATATTGTAACTTTCTCCAGGGTACGGGGACTTTGGGCATCACAGGCGGGAGAGTCGGGATCGGCGTCCGATGACCGTGATGCCCTAGGGAAGCGGAGGCTTTTGATCCGCGTTGTGAATTGAACCCAACTCGGCTGTTAGGCAAAATACGGCTACTCCGTCATGAAATAAATATGGCCTTGGCCTTCACGAGTTGAATTGGAGACACCTGTACGCCCCACGTAGCTGATATACAAGCCTAAGAATGAACGTGCTAACTCTGCTCAGCCTTTGGGTCTTGGCCCTCTTCAACACTGCCCTTGGTGCTGAGGTGGTGCCGCGTTCCACTCTGACCGAGGTGACAGATTATGGCGACAACCCTACAGGCACGCGCATGTTTCTCTACGTGCCACAGACCTTGAAGTCCAATCCCGCCGTCGTCGTCGGAATCCATTGGTGCAGTGGTAGTGCACAGGCATACTACCAGGGCAGCTGGTGGGCCAGTTTTGCTGAGACCTATGGCTTCATCGTGATTTACCCCCAGACTCCCTACACCAACGACAATTGCTGGGATGTTGCTTCAAAGATGTCGCTTACCCACAATGGCGGCGGCTGCAGCAACTCTGTCGCCAACATGGTCAAGTTTGTCCTTAACGAGTATGACGGTGATGCTAGCAGGGTCTTTGTTACAGGCATTTCTTCCGGTGCCATGATGACGGTACGTTTACAAAATTTTAGTTCAAATACAAATGGAAATTGACAGATGCCATTACAGAATGTTATGGCTGCTACCTATCCGGACATATTTGCGGCCGGTATCGCCTACGCAGGTGTTCCTGCTGGCTGCTTCATGAGTGCGGATAATATTCCCGACTTCTGGAACTCGACATGCTCGACTGGCGCGTCCATCTGGACACAACAGCAGTGGGCAAATGTTGTATACAACATGTACCCAGGATACACAGGCTCACGACCAAAGATGCAAATCTATCATGGAACAGCTGACGCCGTACTCAATGTACAAAATTATTATGAAACGATCAAGCAATGGACAGGTGTTTTTGGATATTCGACCACTGCCCAATCCACAGTTGCCAATTTCCCACAAAGCCCATACACGAAATACGTATTTGGAGACAAACTTCAGGTGAGATTGACCTCCGGTGTTACTGTGTAACAAAAACATGAATAACAACGGGATACAGACATTCCTGGGTGAGGGCGTCACCCACTCCATCGACGTTTTCCCGCAGGAAGATCTCAAGTGGTTCGGTTTCGTGGTAAGAAAGGCCATAATAGTCGCATCATCGTCTAGTTGAATCCGGTCTAATCCACAATACAGTCCTCTGATACAACTACGACGACAGCTGGAGGTACCGCCACAAGTACCACGGCCAAGCCATCAACTACAACTGGAACAGGGGGATCTGATACTGCACCGCAGTGGGGTCAATGCGGAGGACTTAACTGGACCGGTGCCACTAAGGTATTTATTGATGCAAAGATGGATGACTCAGGTTTGATGCTAATACACTTCGGCAGTGCGCTAGCCCATACACTTGTGTCAAAGTAAACGACTGTATGAAGTCCCCTTGAACTTACTCTGGCGATCTTACTAACCGAAACTTAGGGTATTCCCAGTGCCAGTAGATATCCGTGAGAACTTTGCCCGTAATTATATCAATTGTAACGAAAGCAAAAACAGTATTGCGAATTATTTGTTTTTTAACGCTCCTGAATTGATAATTATGGTAATAGTAAACAAATTAACACGTCTTCTAATTGAGCCATATTGGTGTTTAGATGTTCAAATGTGTACCTCATGCGATGTATCAGTTCCGAGCGAATACCCGAATAAAACTGTCGAAGTGGTAGACCAGTGCCAAGCATTGTCTATTGAAAATTTCCAAATTCAAACGGAACCATATAGTAGACTAGTCTGGAACTTAAAACCTCCTGTACCAATCACTCATTTTCACGATACCCATATCCATCAACGCCAATGGATCAACGTTAGGTCGTTCAAACTCTGGACCAAATATATCCACTTGGGTTCCCACGCTATTACATACCAGCCTTTCCTCTACAAATGGATTCTCGCCATGGCCATACACAAAGTCCTCGGCTTCCTGGCTAAAGCGAACTACTG
Organism: Calonectria multiphialidica; assembly: GCA_020623665.1. Classification (NCBI taxonomy): domain Eukaryota; kingdom Fungi; phylum Ascomycota; class Sordariomycetes; order Hypocreales; family Nectriaceae; genus Calonectria; species Calonectria multiphialidica. The sequence continues at coordinate 124,164 of JAHVYC010000019.1, forward strand.
TCCGCTGAGATTGGGTTTGCAGGTCCACAAATATGGTTATGTTTGGCCTCTTTGAATCGGCAAGCTCGCGCCACCCCAAGTTGCTTCTCATATCCTCAAGCAAGCCTTCGTAATGTCCATCGGAAGGGAAAAAGTCAAGAAAGCTGAGTTCAACCGACGAAAGTGTCTTTGGCAGTGCCAACAGCAGGTTCATCAAGTCCGTTTGTTTCACCCAGAAGCGTGAAAGCCCAAAATGTCGGAGGTTTGACCAGATATCGATCGGAAAGATGGAACGGAGGGGAATGAAGTGCTTCTCAATCTCATCTTCTTCGGGGTCATAAAGTACCTCTATTAGAGTAACATTAGTTGAGAGGCTGACATGTTCCAAATCCGGCGCGGAGCTCAAAGCTTGAAGCAAATTACCACTGCGAAGTGATGACCAGTTACGTTCATCTTCACCACCAACAAAGAGAGAGAGGTCTATGCGAGAAAACCCATGGCGGCCGAGAATTATTACAAGATCATTGAACTCGGGGCTCTCATCATTCTCAAAGATGCGACAATTGAGCCCTGTGAGCAACTTATTGGCATCGATGACAAATTCGGAGATGCCAGAGATCAACTCCAATCTACAGAGCTGAGCAACAATGCGAGTAACAACGCAAAATCCTCGCCACTTGTCTTTCTCATCTCCATACCATTCTGCTGCGAAGGGCGTATTTTCGTACTCTTCGCACATTGGCCAACCACGGGGGATAGGGTAGACCAGTCCAGGAGGCAGTGATCGAATCAAAGGTGTCTGGTATAATGGCCTAGCAGGCCGGCCATGCGCTGCCGGGGTCAAAGTGATCTTTCTAATATTAGGAAGATTGATTAATCCGTATTGTAGGGCGTCAGCGTCGCTATTTGTGGCAATGATCTGTTCTTGCTCTTGCAATAGCTTCTGATACTGCTTATAGGACTCCGCTGGGCTTAACCGCATGTTGACTCGCCGCTTAATTTCTGCGTAGCAAGGCTGTGCTACATTACCCCGGTTATAGGTATTTATGAACTTGCAGTGGGAATGATATTCACGTAAGTACCAAGCAGGCACTGCAGATATATCGCCTGGTTTGGGGGAAATGCCGTCATCGTCATTAGACTCATCATAATCGTCGATGCGATGAGCAAAACGTGCATCGTCGTAGATTATTTCAATTATATTCTTTCGAAACTTCTCATGACGGGTGACGGCATAGAAGACCTCAATATTACGAAGGCTGGGTGATAAGAATAAACGGCTGATGCGTAATTGAGCGATACCGGAGAGGTGGGTACTGGTTAAGCGAAAGTTTTTGATGTCGCTATTTGGTAGCCTGGATAGGATGTCGCTGATTATTTCCGGCGGTAATCCAGAAAGGGTTCCGGCGCCAGTTTGGTCTTGGTTGTAAGAGTCCATGGCAAAGGGGTTTATGTGAGATGGGAGTTTGGGATGACATTGTGGGCTACCATAACCCACGATGAACCAACAACACAACGCTAAATCACGTGACAGTTTATTCCACTCGATGAGACCCTCTTTGTGGCCAGACTACTTTTCTATTTTGCAGGGAGTTCTCACAAGGTTAAGGTTGTGTTGTCACTGAAGTTTTCAGCTGTTCCAGATCGAATGGTGGGACCAACTTGGGGGATGGCTTGGAAGGAAAAGTTAGTTGGTATTGTCAAACTAATGGCACATTATTTCTCGGGAGGATAACCGCATGAAGTAAACTCTATATTGATTCAAGACAGCCCAATCATCGCGATTACTGCGATTCCTATTGGAACTTTTACTCCTGGAGTGACCGATATATTGTCTTGGACAAAACCCTGGCCTTTAATTTGACTCAAATAACAGGCAAATATGGGATCTTTTTACTCCAAGATCTTGCTCAGTAGCGAAATAAATCTCCACATCAAAATGGCCGTGGTGCTACCTACAAGGATGCCGGTTGGTAGTTCATCCCGATTTCGCATGTATGCTTAAAGTTAAAAGTGGATGCCCGCATGCAGATACACGCTTGCAGCTCGTCATGTGTCATATTCATGATTTGTATGGAGCTTGTCATAGCGGTGCCATCCTTGCTTCTCCAAGGCCAACGATGTAAGCCCAACAGATCCTCGGCACGCAAATATCTGACCCTTTACAAAGAACTGCACACGATTTGCTCGGAATTAAGAAAGAGAAATGCTTAAAATGCTAAGAACGAAAAGTCTTGTCAATATCTTTAATGTTTTCCACAAAACCTCGATTATTTATGCTCTTATTTCGGGTGCCCTTGGGTCTGCTCGAGCATAACAAAGGCTAGGGCTTTTGGTTCAACAATTGACGCGGCCAAGCCACCACAATATTTTACGAAGTTCACGTCTAGTCTATCTAGATTCACCAGATGAAGTTCGAGGTAATAGCGCAAGTGAAGTCTCAGTTTAGTTGGCCTCTTAGAAAACCAGGCCGATGATGAGTTGATACGATCGGTACTTTCTCAGACATACTTATGTAAACATCGAAATCATCCTCTACATACTTTCCCGTCAGCATTTGGTTGCTTCATAAACTATCCTTTCTGTTACTACTTGCTGATGCCGTTGACCTGAGTGAGAAGACAGAAAAGAATGATGAATTATGCGCTCCCTCACTTTATTAATCATCGTTTACCGTCACCAAAAATAAATTGGTAACACTTGAGGTTGTGTCAGGTTGTATAGTATGGCAGGAACTTTCAGCAATATCCACTCGGAAATGTAAGCAAAATACCCATGTCTGACTCGTGACCGCGAGGTTCATGAACAAATAAATGTCTGCGATTTTGACGATCGCCGAAAACCGGATATGTCGGCTCGGCTATTACTACTTTTGTCCAGCTTCCCCACAGGATGCTACGGTTGGGTCAAGTGAATGGCCCAGTACCTCTATAGGGTTGAGGCGGGAATAAAAGCCCCCATAATACAGGCCACAGTGTCACCGTGCCCCTAATGCCCAAATATTAGCCTATCAGACCCAGACGTCAATTTGTCCGAATTAAGCCATATCCATAAACAATACTACATTATCAGTAACAAAAGATCACCATGGCATAATTGACTAGCATTCCCAATATGGAATCTAACTGACCGCTAGAGTAATGATACACGAATGAGTTAGAAAATGGGGAATGGTGCGCACTATGAAATGTAACTAGAGACCGAAAACTCGACCGAGTAACTCAGGGTTCCCCACTTTGCCATAGATGGTATTTCTTGAATTTTTTTCTGTCCCCATTTCAAAGCGGCCACCCAGACCATAAAAGTAAATCAGGGAGAGACACCTCAATTTATCAAACAAGATATAATATTGTCAACCAACTCGATAATAGCAGTTTATTTTGTCGAAAGCGAGGGCCATTGAACTGGATGCAACTCAACAAGCAACATTCTCGCACCGGCTCATGAGCCTTGAAATTTTGCTAAGGTTCACATGCTCTTTAGCACTGCAGAGACTAATAAAATCAATTTAATCTGGCGAAGTCGTAGGATGTCACAAGGGGAGAAAGAAAACCTCGAATTCTGCCCCGAGTGAGAATAGATATCCAATACCAGAAGACCGTCTGTTGTCATCAGATATTTTCAATTCGGATACAACTCGAATTGTTAAGGGGAAATCATTTATTGGTGTCTACAGTTAGCTGAAAGGCTCCCAATCCACCTCGAAACTTTGGGTTGTTCTTGTATTGGGAGCCACAATAAACTTTTAGTTTCTTGAGCAACGCATTTCACAGACTGAACCCCAAAGCCAGAAATCAAGGCGCCGAGTACTAGACTGGAGGGAGTATAATTGTAGCCTCACAGTGATGTCATCCTGGTCAACGTTTGCAAATTGAGGGTGGATCAAAATTAACCCCTGGTATGGAAGCTGGGTCTGCGAGCTCCAATATGAACAAGCCCACTGTTACGATACTAAAACCGGAATAGGCTGGTGATAAGGTGGACTGATCCATTTGCCTGTCGTTTTTATGATCAAAAACTGACCCAGCGGCCACCTGGCAGAGAGCCATTAAAAATTTAGGACGCGCGGCTTATAAATAGAAGCGGGAATTTATCAAGTTTAGCTTGCACATTCAACCCCTCAATTTTCACGATACCATAGGCTGCTTCATAAACGAACGGCTTGAATTTCTCAACAACAACAGCACTAGCCTCCCTCCCATATCATCCAATCTGAAGATGGCTGCTACCAAGATTGGAGTTTTCCCCGCCGCTGGAGGCATTGGTGGCTTTACCGTCAAGCATCTCCTTACACGCGTCGATCCTAAGGATCTGGTGTTTGTCGCACGTTATCCTAGCAAGCTAGAGTCGGCCGCTGCTGCTGGCGCCACCATCCGCCAAGCAGATTACGATGACACTACCACTCTTGAGCACGCCTTTGATGGCGTCGATACTCTATTCCTCATTTCACATGCTTCAGTAGAGCATGAGAAGAGGTTCGCGGTAAGCCTTTTCCAACCTGCCCAATCAGCTCAGTTTCTATAAGTTAAACTCGCTGCTAACCTGTGAATTTGGATAGCGCCAAAAAGCTGCAATTGATGCTGCCATCAAGAGTGGTGTCAGTTACATTTTCTACGCCTCTTTGGGTTATTCCGTGTCTCCGGATAGCCAGGAAAGTATTGCGTACGTCATGCAAGCGCACCTTGATACCGAAAAGTATCTCGAGGTTTGTGCTCGTGAACACCCCGGGTTCGACTACACCAACATTCGCGAGGGCCTTTACTCTGAGTCTTACCCACTCTACACTGCCTTTTTTGACCCTAAGAACCCAGTCAACGAAGTCCGTATCCCCCACGACGGTTCAGGTCCTGGAATTGCCTGGGTGAAGCGAGAGGAACTGGGCGAGGGTTCAGCCGAAATCATGGCCCGCTATAACCGAGACCCAGCGGGCTTCAACATGCGCAAGCAGACAGTTCTTCTGTCGGGTACAGAGGTTTTGACACTGCAGCAGACGGTGGAGATTCTCAGTGAAATCGCCAAGCAGCCCGTTACTATCAAGCAGATTCCTCCTGAGGAATACCATTTCTCATACGCTGGTAGCGACAAATCAAAGGAATGGGTGACATCGTTTGACAGCTTCCGCATTGGTGAAGGATCATTTGTGTCACCTTTGTTGAAAGAATTACTGGGCCGCGAACCGGAGGATTTTAGGACCACCATTTCAAACGCCTAGATGCATTGGTTTAAAAATAGCTACTCAGTTAGGCAATTAATGAATTAAGAGCCATCTGGCTTGTGATTAATTTTGCTCAGGCTTCAATGCCTTTATATCGATTTGGCCCTCTGATCATGCACTATCAATGGTATGGTTCAATCTATGCAAAATAACTATTTTCAAGAGGTATCCAAGTGCCTCTTTGTGATTTGGAAGAGGGTAATGTAAACTGAGTCAGGAAAACAAGCTGTTTGATTGATATCATTTGTGAATAGCCTGATGTCATATAATCTGGGGTTCGCTATTCTTTTTGGCCATTTCTCCTACTTAGTTGTTCACTTCCAGGCCCCGTAACAATAAACGAGCAAACCAGCGCAAATAAAGAAACAACGAAGAAGAGGAAATTGCACAGATCCTTCTTTCTGTATCATTTGGTACATCATTTGACATTGACATTTGTTGAGGCGAGCCCCGCAAGGGCGCTTAAGCGAATAATCTGACAGGCTTTATTGACTAACTTGGACTGGTCAACGCTGGTGTCAGGCTGGTGGCTTCGTCGAACCCCGCTCAAAACAACAAGCGCGGTCTTAATATTCGCGTAGAGTGCGGCTTGGTCGAATTACCACGGACAATTCGGTTTGCTAGGCGGCCAAAGGCTCTCCCCCAAAAAATACATATTCAAACTTGTTCATCTTTCAAAGAGCCAGTCGCTCCTGTTGCGCTAAATATTTCGTGACACACTGGCAGATACCTTACAATATGTCATTACCACGAAACAGCAACATCGAACTTCTCACCTTACTTGTGGACTCCAACGATGATGAGGAGAGCGAGTATCGATTCCTAGTCGATGGGAAACACGTCAAGTATGTCACAGTCGAGCCAGGGGCTTTGCCCAAGGACGACAGAACCTTTGCGCCAACTTTGATTCCGATATTGCCGGCTTTTCCCCAAGGCGATTGGAATGAAGGTCACATTTCTAGAGACAATAATACCGGGTCCCTGATCTTCTCATCTACGAGAAAAAGCGATCTTCCTTCGGTTAAGAACACTTGGCATGGTACGAAAGTTGATCATCTGGAGTTTACTAAAGTTGAACGCATACGGCAGAACATCCACAAAGTTATCCACCCGAGGTTTGACTGCCCGGTGCTCGTTAAATTTGCCGAGTTCCCTTGGCAGACACGTTTTATTGAAGCAGAAACAACAGCATACCAGTGGATTGAGGGTCAGAATATAGGTCCTAAATTCTTAGGCCATCTTATTGAGCATGGACGAGTTTTCGGTTTTATCATGGGATATATCAGTAACAGCAAAGAGGCTTCGTTGGAGGATCTACCAGCATGCCAGGCAACTCTGGACCGCCTGCATTCCCTGGATATCAAACACGGCGATATCAACAAGTTCAACTTTCTCATAAAGGATGGAAAAGCTATACTCATCGATTTCGAAGTTTCGGAAAAGTGTGATAACAAAACTGAACTTGAGTCAGAGTCCCAACTCCTGGAGACTTCCCTCAACAATATTTCATACAGAGGGGGGCAAGGTCCATCCGTATTTAGTCACCGCATGCCCGACATTGATCAATCTTAGCGATTACCTGGAATCATCAAGCTCGAGCATAGTGGGGCTATTTATAAGATGTAGCTCTTGGTATAGACCTACAGGCAAAGTAGGGGGGGTATTTCATCGAAATAGTGCATTTGACGCTTCTTTAATTAAATAACCTCTTATAGACGATCTCTAGTTTCAATAGGCATGATATTGACGTATTCATTATATATCTGTCTGTAAAGGCTTCAAATAATATTTATATTATCGTACAAGAATATTGGTAGTTTTGGAGGTTGGCATTGTGCAAGGTTTGGCGACGCTAACCCCAGAGCTAGTCAGATAGGAGCAGCTTGTATTTGCCTAATCTTCAGACAATAGTGCATTTAGCTCATTCCATATTTCAATATCCGCCATTGATTCAAATTCGGTAAAGTCTAGTTGTGAAAGAGGATCATTGAACATTGAGTCGAATGGTATGTCGGTGTCCAGAGGCCATGGGTCGCTCTGGTTCACCACGTGTGCTGAGGTCATATTTCCTGCTGTAGCATGATCAAATACTTGGCTAGTATGCTGATCTATGACTCGAGTTAAAGGAATAGAAGTTTCCAAGTCCATAGCGCCACTATTTCCCTGGGGGTGACTGGAAAGGCTAGTTGCGATATCCTTTCCACGGTATTGAATCCCCAGTTTCAATAGTGGCTCTTCCATTGATATCATTCTCTTCCACAGTCGGCTCGAAGCAGGAGAAACCTGGGTGTATTTGGCGGTGAGACCAAATGCTCGTGAGATGCTTTCCCTGGGATTGGCGGGAGCAAATCGATCCATTATAGCATGTGATGAATTGTATCGATGATTCGACTCATTCGCGATAATCAAGAAGAGTAGAGCAACGGCAGAAGCCAAGAAGTGTTGGAATATGGCATGCTGCTTTCGGTACACATCTGTGGCGGCATCCAAATCAGAGAGCACGTTGATTGTGTCACACGCGACCTTTACGCCAGATTGCGTAAATCCTTCATTCTGTGCGAGGCTAGAGCCCGCTAGGAAGTAAGACCGAATCATAAGAACCCGCAGTTGGTTGGCACGGAGGTAGAGAAGTGTCGGCACAGATTCGGGAGGAGCCGCTGATCCAGAAGTTACTCTGTCACTGGGGTGAATAAATTTGAGTGCAGTGACACCTTTGTCCCTCCACTTTTCGATCTGAAAATTGCACCAGTCGAACAAGTCCTCGTCTTCGCGTGCATCAGGAATGACTAAGCGGCTTGATAAATCCCAGACGCGAGTGCTGAAAGAGCCAAATGAGGCCATGACTTCTAAATATGGTGCCTTTTCCATTTTTGAGTATATTAGCAGGGGTCCCTCAAGATCAAGCGGTATGGGGGGTATTTACGCCAACGGGATTTGGTAGGTACTGTGCAAAATCATAATCTCTAAAATTCTGTGGCAACCCAGCCTCACAATTCCATTGGCGATCGAGAACAACAATGGTCCACAATATGTTAATAACTTCGGTTTGCATTGTTTCGTCGCCGATAATATGAAGTCGTGTCTCCTCTCGATGAAGCCCAAGCTCCATGGCCAATCGACCAGCAAGGGTGCATACCCGACTAGCCAACTGCGTCTCATAGTTCAAGAAGTGATACATGCCCTGCCAGGCTATTAACAGTCTGCAAATTTGGTGGAATATTTAATGGGGCCAAACCGTAAGCAATAGTAAAACAATATTTTGCACATTCCGGGCAGGCGATGTGGTAATGGCTTGGATTCTTTCTTGCGCGTCGTTGTATAGTCTTGTGCCTATTTGGCCCTGCCCGCCACTTTGGGATTTTAGTGAAATTGCAAGGACCATTTTTATTATGTCAATGGTTCCGTGGTCAATGCTTGCGTCGCCTGCTTTTTGAAGGTCACTTTTTGATTCTAAAAGAGTGTATAGTCTTTCAATCTGATCCATCAGTCGTTTAATGTTCAGAATGGGGAATAGATTTCCGATGACTTCATGATATGATTTTGCAAGCTCCACCGCCTCACTCTTTTTCACCAATTGCAGCGTCTTTGTGCAGGTATTACAAAGACATGCTCTCTTTTGTTTAGACAGCTTGTCAGTTTGTCGGGTTTCGGCGCGTCGACAAGCTTCGTGGCCTTCTATCTGTTCTCGGTTAAAGCACGGGGGAGTTTTGTCAGTGGCTGTGGCTTCTGAAGAATGAACTTGGTGCTGCATCTGCTGCATAAAAAGCTGGACCGCATTAAAGCTGTAGTCAGAGCTACTCGCTCCATGATATTTCGGAGTGGAAGACTTCGATCCATTAATAAGAAGCCCGTGGTACGCAAATACTGGTAATAACATACATTTTGGTCAGACTCTTCAAACCCTCCCTTTGGTGTCGTACAGACTGAAGATTCAGGTTCGCTCTGCGTAGCCACCGGGGCCTTGACAAATCCAGCTAGGAGGTCCATTTGAGCCTTCATACTCTCGACCAAACTTGTAAGTTGTTGGATTTTGGCGGATTGGCTTTTGAGATGGGTTTGTTAGCATTCGCCAGCGCTCGTTGCTCAATTTGGCTTACTCGGCAGTCTCTTCGTTGCAGTAAGTCGATCTTCCAGAGTTTTTGTTTGGGCCGTGGGCATTGCAGACGCAATCCGAAGCGAAACGAGGATCTGCATCATAGTGGCATTCAATTGAACGGCCCCGGCAATGATGGCACGGCATGTGTCCATCGCAGCGGCGTTTCCGCCGCTTGCACTCGGTGCAGGCTCGCAGAGCGTATCGAGCGCGACGCTTCTTGGGTTCATTGCTGTCGCTATCCATCTTTCCCTGCCTCTCGGAGAATTTGACCTGCTGTTTAGGGGGCGACGTTGATCGAGACCGGGTGAATCGGCGGAGCCACTAGGATAGAAAAGTCTCCGGAATGACTAAGCGAAATCGTCATAGTAAGACTGGGCGAGAACATGTCCTAAATCTTCTCGCCACTCTCAGCAGTGCCTTCTACAGTAGTTTAGTGTTGTATAAATTGAACTGTGCGATAAAAGTAACGTCTTTCCGCTGAGACGATAATGCACTTCAAGTCTTCCCATTTCGGCTCATACTGTCAGCTGCCAAGATCACATAGGGGACGCAAGCAATCACAGGATTCGCTTAGACAAATGAGAATGGGCTTCACAATCCCTGTGAGAATCCTATTAGCGTGCCCAACGGGTTCCGTCCCCTCAACTGGTTCGGTTGCACTTCAACTCGGTGGATTGTGGGTGGGTGATCCAAGTAATATCCGCTTAGTCATACTACGGGAAGTGGCAAAGGGCCCATATCACCAGCAAGGTAGTACCTGATGTAGAAGGGGGCATTATTTTGTCTACGAGACTAGTTAGCAGGGAAAACGATTGCCCCACTTGTATCCTCACCGTAGGGTTGCAGGTTCCGGCAAAGTTTAAAAGCCAATTGTTTCGGTCCCGAAGGTCTCGGCGATTCCAGGGAGCCATCACATGTCCGCGGAGCGAATGTTTTGTGACTGGGATGCTTTGGAGTCGTATTGATTCCCGTTCCACTCTTTCTTTCTCAACACCATGAAAGAGGGCATTCGTATTGACGCCGAGGTCATCCTTCGGATACGGCGGCTGCATAACTCCGTCATCTCTTTCTACTTCCATGTGTCATAAACCACAACACAGGATGTTCCAAAACGGTGTGCCTCCCGTACGGAATCTGCGGTATCGTGAGTTATCTCGGAAGAAAGTTGCAATACCCAAGTTAGTACCCATCGCCAAACCTCCGAAGGCACGGTCTTATGCGGGGCGGCAAGGAAGATGCACGGCGAGGAAACCGGGCAAACAGTCCCGATTAGTAAACTCGATTCCATACTTGCTTGAATAAACCATTGAGTAATGCTCTTCTTCACTTCTAAGAATTAAATATATAACTGATCATTGCCCGAATGGAAAATCCTTTCTTTTCTGTATAGTCACAGTCTTCTACCCTCTCGACCTCGCTGCTTTTCCTGCATAATCCTTCTCTCTTACTTTTTCCCTCCTCCCTTTCTCCTTGATTCTACCATGATGAGACTTCTATTTTGGATTGGCTCTCTTTCGCACCTGCTTCCAATTGCCGTCGCAGTTCCTGTTAATGTAGGGCGAGGGCTGTGCGAAAGCTCCCTGGTCCGAAAGGAGTGGTATTTAGGTTTCCCAGATAAGCATCATTAAACACACTTTAACATGGTGAAACAGGAGATCACTGTCAACTAGTGAACAACAGTCCTACATTGACGCAGTGAAATGTGTGATGAAAAAGGAGCCGTTGACTTCCAAGGATGATCTTCCCAGCTCAACGAGTCGATACGAGGATTATATTGGAGATCACATGCTCCAAACAGATGTTAATCACTTTACAGTAAGATCCACCTCCAAAGGCTGATTTCGTCTATCTATCTAACGTTGCGCAGGGAACCTTCTATCCATGGCATCGTCTGTTTGTATGGAAGTATGAGCAGGAAATCCGCGAATGCGGCTTCGAAGGGGCTCAGCCTTATTGGGACTGGTCGCTTGATGCAAATTCCAGAGAGGACATGAACAAATCCAAAATCTGGGACCCGGTGACTGGCTTCGGTGGAAACGGAGAATGGGTCCCCGGCACCAGGGAGAACCCGGATCCAGATGTCGCCGTCACTGCCGATGGGGTACCGCTCTCATTGGACGATCGCACTGGTGGCGGATGCATTCCCGATGGCCCATTCGCCAATCTCACGACCCATATGGGGCCCGGCCTGAACACTTCATCCAACCCCCGATGCGTGCGCCGAGACTTCGTGCCTCAACTGTTTGTGGACTCTGCAAACAAGACCGTTGTCGCGACCGGCATGGCTTACCCCGACTTTGGGTATTTCAGCAAAAATACCGAGGCCTCCATGCACGCTGCCGGGCATCCCGGTGTCGGGGGGCTGTACGGCTCAATTACAGACACCTATACCAGCCGTAAGCTATCACAAACCTGCTCTATTCAATGTTTGTTCAACCAGACTAACACCTACTCCCATGCAGCTGCTGACCCTATCTTCTTCCTCCACCATACAAATCTCGATCGTGCCTGGTGGTCTTGGCAAACAAGAGACCTGGCTTCAAGACTGACAGACGTCTCTGGTCCCGTAGTGCCTCATGATTGGACAAACCAAAAGGGCGATAACGTTACTTTGGATACCGTTATTCGTACCGGAACCACGGTCAATGTTACTACCACAATCGGGAACGTGATGGATATCCGTGAGGGGTTTCTCTGTTACAGCTATGCGGAGTTATACTAGGTCTTCAGCAGATCCCATGAGCTTACAGCTCCGCTATTTATACAGGCCTGCGTACATTTCCTTCTGTCAGAAATATTCAGTCTCGATTTCCCGAGATAGTCTCTCTGTATCAATTTATAGAATCCTCATTATTTAATGGCAGGTTTTATCCATCTTTGGCTTTCTCACAAAGCGAACCCATTGGCCACTACGTATATTCCTTTCAGTGTCATACTATTGTTGTTGCCACATATAACCCGAAAGTCATAATCGGCGTAGGTGTTCTAGTCGAGTCAGTGCACTCGTATTGCTCACATAAGCTTGGGTGGCAATAACAAAGTTGAAAATGATTGGGATTTGTAGACAGTGCAACGTATATTGAGTGGCGATTGGCAGGGTGATAACAGTACTGGCGCGCACAGCGGGACAGGGTAAAAACGTGTACATCATGCATGTGCTAGGATCTCAATCCCATCGCAGTGACTTTGAGGCTATCTGCGGGGATGTCCCTATCACGTTACATCCCGCTGCTTACTGTGGAATTGTAGTCGTGGAGATCGCAAGCGACTAGCCGCGTCATCTTTTCTCATCTATGAGGCAGCTTTTTTTTTTGGGTGGAATGCCAACACACGCATGCTCACGCCGGCACATCATTGCCTTTAACCTGCATGGTCCAGATATTCCAGGCCGGTCGGGACACTAGCTTAGGGGAGGGCATCTATTTGGCTATTCCACGTCGTGACTTGGCCGAACTAATCGCTCTAACCGATGGGATCCAGATCTCAAAGCAGGCCCGCCAAACCCCGGACCACTTCTCGCGCCTCCTCTTGCACCTCTTTCACAATATCCCCCGCAGACTGTGTCTTTTTAACCAGGCCGACTCCAGCACCACTATCCACGTCAGTAATTACCCACGCAAGACGCAGAGCCGAAACCAAACTTACGCCCAGGCCCTGATCATTTTTTTCGAGTCTTCGACGGAATATTCGTCTTTCAAGAATTGGTGACATTCTTCCAGCGACGCACCTGCGAGGAACTTCTCGTGGACTGGTCCGATAATGGCACGACCATCATATAGAGGTCCCCAGAGTGTGCTGTTGTTGATTTGATCATTGAAGGGTGACCTAGCATTATTAGTCGAGTTCGTAGCTCCTAGATGACTTTCAAAGGGCGCAATCCTACTTGAGCGTAGAAACACCTCCGTCGACGCTTTTCAGCACCAACTCCTTGCCATATTCGGGATACATCGACTCTTCGGCAACAATAAACTGGGCTCGTTAGTGGGTGGTGGATTTGATGACCGCATATACTGACCCTGGTCCCCATCACAACTCCCTCGGCACCTATTTCTTGTCAACATTCTGCATGAACCTTCCTTTGGTATGATACTTGCCCAATGCCAGCGCCGCTGCAACTCCTCTTCCATCCACAATGCCACCTGCAGCAAGCACACCAACTTGTTTGTCCGGAAACTCATCCCGCAACATGGTCTTGACTTCTGGGACGAGGGTGACTACCCCAGTTCCCCGCCTAAATTGATGCCCACCTGCATCTACTCCCTGGCATACAACCACGTCCGCGCCGTCCTCAACGGCCTCCTTTGCAGCCGCAACATTGCCGATCTGCACAAAGACCTTTGGTGGGATTTCCAGGCCTTTGAGTGCCGCAATAATGGCCCGGTGGGGCTTAACTTCGCCATCGGGTGCAAACAGCCACACCGCGGCTGGGCGAATTCGTTGTAGAATTGGCAGTGCGGTGTCTTGGAAATGTGTGACGGAGTGATGGCCGGTGATGAAGCTGACACCGGCCCGCACGGTGCGCGTCGAAGCCTCCTCACCCACGTATGCATCTACCTCATAAAAATCGGCCTCCAGTTTTTCCAGGTCTGATGAACCGGGTGTCAGATCTGCAATGGAAGCTATGAAACCTACGTGATGTGCACCTCGTCAGTGATTGTGCTTGATCCGCCAGTCAAGCAGGATTAAAAACACCTACCGAGACCACCAGCCCTGGTAACCTCGGCTACCAATGGTGCAGTGACAACGCCCATCATAGGCGCATTCACAATGACGGGCGACTTGGTCCAGGGGAACCAATCTTCGAATCTGTTGGACTTCATCGTTGCTACAGAATTCAATCAGCTCAACAATAATATTATCTTTTGATGCTTTGTATCAGATCAAGTCAGTCCTGAATGTTTCGCTATTTCGATTCATAGAAATAGGGTAAGCAAACAGTGTGACTTGAACACCATGGACTGTACCCTTGTCAGCAATCACGGGGAATGCGAGAGTCAGTGTCTAGGATCAGCTTACGGTACGTGTCGGTGAGCTGCTCCTTTGTATTTTCTTTCACCTTCGCGATGATGGTAGCTCGTATTCTTCATCCCAGCGGAACATCCGCAAAACCCCTCCCTCTTGGACTGTGTGCGGGCTGCGCTGGAGCCGTTGGTGAAAATGACGTCATTTGGCGGAAGTTCCGCAGTGGCTTAGACATGACTAAGGATCATTTTAGTTAGCATTGTCGCGGAAGATCCGCCACGTCGGGTGGCCACTAGCGAAAGGAGAGAGATCTAGTTGAAAGGAGTGATAAATTTACAGCTTCGTTATTGACGATGTCGCTAAAATATTATATCGGACTATGGACGAGAGCTGTATAAATATGTAGATCGCTACTCAATGTACTGAGTATCATGACCCAGCATCTCCTTGTTCATCTCAGACTGTCTTATTCCTCCCAATCCTCTTGTCTAACTAACCTCAAACATGTCTAACCTCATTGTCATCTTGGGTATTAATGGTAATCAGGTGAGTCAAGCAGTTGACCTGCTCCGCGGTGAAAATTTGCTCATTGGTTTGCTCAGGGAGCTTCAGTCGCAGATGTATTCCTTGAAGAGCCTGATTGGACGCTGCGAGGTATTAGTCGAGACGTGACGAGTGCTTCAAGCATTGCATGGAGCAAGAAGGGAGTCGAAATGGTTCAAGCTGATCAGGATGATCTCGAATCACTCAAGAAGGCCTTTCAAGGTGCCAAGGCTATCTTTGCCGTCACCGACTTTTGGACTCCCATGTACGACAACGACAACTATTCGAAGCTGAGACCTGGCCAAACAATCAGTGAGTGGTGTTACGAGTTGGAAATCAAGCGTGGAAAATCCATTGCAGTGGCTGCTGCAAGCGTGGATACCCTTGAACGATTCATCTACTCCAGCCTGCCCAATATCAACAGGCTTGCGCAAGGAAAATACTCGCACGTATACCATTTTGATTCCAAGGCCGAAATCGTGTCGTACATCAAAGAATCTCTGCCGGCACTTGCCGCGAAGACCTCGGAACTACAGCTCGGCGAATATGCGAGCAATTGGAAAAATTGGAAGACGAGACGCCCAAACAAGGTAGGATTGATCATGGATGCGATTTATTCAACATCTAGACACATCTTCTGACCCCATTTTTAGCAGGAAGACGGTTCCTTCAAGTTCGTGGTCCCGGGAGGTCTCGATGTGCCGATCGGAATTGTGGTGCCCCGAAAGGATACAGGACACTTCGTGAGGGCTCTGACTATGCTCCCGCCCGCAACGACACTGCTTGGGTATGGCAGCTATATCAACCACCACGAATACGTTCGGTTGTGGGAGTCGGTCCTGGGTTCCAGCATTGAGCTGAAACAAGTATCCGTCGAAGAAGCGGCCGAGATTGAAGGCGGACCACGCGGGCTTGGGGTTGCAGAGACGTTTGCCTGCATTCTGGAATTGAATCTCGGCAGCCCGAATATTCTTCATCCCCACCAGGTAAGTACCCACCAACGTCCCGCCCATTGAACGGAAGGCTCACGCGAGATTGGCATCAGATTCCCAAGGAGATTGGCTGCCCCACTACCAGCATCGAAGAGTACTTCAAAAATGAAGACTTCTCATCCTTGTTGAACCTGAACTAGGATGTCGGGATAAGGTAATGGTCATCGGAAGTGGGGACACTAGTTGGGTGATTCTGTTTGAGACATATGATTTGCCCGCCCAAGTATGATGTTCCTGGTTTGGCGTGTTTGGGGTTTGAAACGCTGGATATGTATATTTACGGTTTCCAGTGGGAAGGAAGTACTTCTGTATTATGATGCATTGGGCTGGAAACATTCAAAGAGTACATACATACATAGAATACATGGCTGTAACGATTGCGCCGATTTTCATCCAAGGCTCATGACAGGCAAGTCAAGCCGTGATCAGTACCACAGCTACAAAGTCCAACAACGATTACCTAATGTGCCTGTACCATTGCCGGACATGTCCTTCACACATCACACATGTGATGCAAAGTGATAAGCATGCGCGTGGCAATTTCGTCAAAAACGCGTCTCAATTTCCAATCGGTCGCGTCAACAATGCAATGAATAAGAAAGAAAAAAGCACCGAGGCAACAATGCACCGGCGTCGATTACGTGTCCACTTTTCCACTCCCTACCTTTGATCTGCCTGTCCGCCACGGCTCTGGCTATCGCTCGACATGATTGACGGCCTAATGGATGCTGTGGCGTTGGACGGACCGGTCGCTTCCCTGGCCCAAAGCATCCAGACCAGTTAATTGGAGGGTGGTATTGTGCTCGTGCGTACCCACAGCTGAACAGCCAAACCGTAAGCCCCCTTGGGAGCTGCATCTGTTCCCAGTTTTTTCCCTTGCCTGCGCCCACTCATGTCCCGGCATCGTTGCCGCTTCTGCCAACATAGCCGAGCCGGGCTAGCAGGGTTGTCACCTAACAAAAAAACAAGCATGAATATCATGATGCCAGCCTCAAGCCACACCTTGAATGGTCCACCAATGGCCGGTGCAGGCCCCCGAAGAAAAACGGAGGTTGTCGATTGACAATTCGTGAGGCTTTTTTAGGAACAGAACCGGCCATTGCACCGGCCGTGACATGCATCCCAAGTACTGTACATCCAAGTAGCACGGATGTGGGCTCTCGATGGGTACAGCACCAACGGCCGGAGCTCGATCAGCGCTCCATCAGCCTTGTTTCGCTCGTTAGCGCTGGGGCTAGCCAGGTCCGCACCCTGTCACTTGCTGGTTGTATCATGGCGCGATCAAGAAATTACGGCGAGTACTCTATCGGGATGTCCACGATCAGCCTGATCTGCACCTCACCCCAGTTGGTGATCGGTTGAGTCTGACAATGTCCAATCTTGACGGGTTCCCGCCCATCGCCATGTTGTCGTCACCACCCCATCACTGGTGGCCACAATCAAAGCCGCTGCACAATGTGACTCGTGTCTCATGCCAAGCCTCCCATGCTCTCCTCATCCTGCCCATACGTGCCCCCCTTAAATGTCATTCCGCACATGCCATTTTCCCCATCACATTAGATGCAGATGTGCGAATCCTTCCACTATACGGAGGGGTACGAGGCCCCCCCCCTCCCCCCTCAACCTTCTGCACACCCGGCACACACTTTTTGAACGACCCGCTCAGATGCTTTCACCCAACAGTCACCCCTGGTTCATGACGCGTTCGCAAAGTGGTGGTTGAAATACCTCTGGAATCCTTCTGCAGGTCAGCAGCTTTCCTTCCCGTCCAAGTCTCCCAAGGAACACATCACAGACGCACACAAGATGGTGTCGCTAGCCTCTCGCATTCTAGTTGCCGCGTGGGGTTACACCTTCCTTGCCGCCGTCTTCTACTGGAGCCTCTTCCCCGGTGACGACCCCTACCGATGCCGAGCCGTCATCCAGACTGGCCGCTGGGTCGATCCCGCCGATAAAAATGGAGATCGCGAGCCCTTCAACCAATGGCAGCCGGACGGCTGCTTGATTCACCAGTACTCGTCTGAAGACATCCGACAGTGTATGGACGGTCGCAACTTTGTCTTCACTGGAGATTCCACGCTGCGCCAGGTCGCCTGGGGGTTGACCCAACTTGTAAGTGCGATATGGAGCTGACCGACCCACTGTCGCGGATAGCCACGGGATTAACAGTTGCATCACGATAGTTGCGCAACGACAGCGAAAGCCGGTCCATCCTCGGTGGCCATAATGCATGGACAGCGAGCAATCACGGACAGAATGTAACCTACGTCTGGAATCCCTTTGTCCGCCTTTCCGGCAGCTGGGACCCGTGGGAAGTAAGACCGAACGAGCCTACGCAAGTGAATACGTCACTCTTTACCGAATATATCCGGACCTTCGCCGACGAGCAAAAGACGCCGGTATCTGTGAATGACCAGCAAGGCCCTGCTCTCATCGCGTTTGGAGGCGGTGCCTGGTATGCTTCTGGCAAAGATACGAACTTGAGAAACCTGTGGTTCAAGAGATATACCGAGACCTTGTTCAACGTGTCCAATGTCTTCGGCGACGAGAAAGGTGGCCAGAGGTCGAACCTCTACACCACGCCGTTCAGCCAAGCGGATGGAATTGGCAACCAGGCCTTCGTCGTGCCCCCCTCCGGTCCAGTGGTTCCCGGAGACAATCTGTACGACCCTGGCGACTCGAACCGAACTTCGAAGAGCAATGAGCGTAATGAGATCCTGCGAATGCAGAATTGGATCCGCGAAACCGACGACAAGTTCAACTTCCACGAGGCATGGGCGCTCCCCGCCACGGTAGAGGAGCAGGACAGGACTTTCGTCGAGCCGTACGGAAACAGGTGGCACTATACCGACCACATCGCCATGGCCAGAGCGAATATCCTCCTCAACCTGCGATGCAACGCCAAACTCGACCGAGTTCGAAAATATCCCACGCACCAAAACTGCTGCACTGACTACGGCAACAAGCCCTTTGTCCAGTTGATCCTCGTCGTCGCCGGTGTGGTGCTGCTGGTGGTGTGTCTCGTCTTCGATACGTTGAGCATGGCCTCTACGCGATTCAGGCCCCACAGCGAGCTCCTTAGCATGAAGTCTGCTGGAGCACTCATCTTGCCCCTACTGATGGCATACTACGCCGATCGCACGCAAATCATGGCCAAGGGCCAAAAGATTTGGGAGTTGAGCAGCTTCGTCTTGCTCAGCATTCCTGTGGCCATCACCGCAATCCTCACTGTCCGAAAATCGCCTTCCCAAGCCGAAGAGTCTGAGGCAGTTTCTACCAGTGTCGAGCAGGCACCGTTTCTGTCTCAGAGTCAGATCGACGAGTGGAAGGGCTGGATGCAGTTGGTCATCGTTCTCTTTCACTACGTTGACGGCTACAACTCTGTTCCTCTTTCCATTTTCTCTTCACTTTTGATTTCGTCGTATTTATTCCTCGCCGGCTACGAACATACAACCCGACTCCTTGTTACAAAGAACTACTCTCTCATGTACATTGCCAAGGTCCTCCTCCGCCAAAATCTCCTACCATGTCTTCTCTGTTTCTTCATGGAGACCAGCTACATCCATTACTACTATGTCATCCTGCTCAACTTTTATTTCCTTGCTGTCTGGGGCATTATGGCTTTAGAGCACCAGCGATTGAATCGCGATTTTCGATTTTTGTCTCTCAAGATCTGCGTATGCGCCGCCTTCCTTGCTTGCCTGGTCAAATTTACCCCGATTATTAGAGCCGGCCTGTTCATTCTCAGAATATTCTCCAACGTTCACTGGGATGCTGATGCAGTGGAGGACCGGCTAGCAAAAGACATTTGCATCGCCTTCGTTGGCATGCTTGTGGCCGTGACAAACCATTTCATCCGAAACTTCCCCATATACTTCCGATACATTTTTGCCACGATTGGCCTTGTAACTCTAGAACGCTTTTATACAACTTGGTTGAGTATGGATACGTCCTTTTCGGATTACTGGCATTGGCACGACGTCGCTGCGATTGGGCCGATTCTTGCCTACGTTGCCTTGCGCAACGCCTCATCCACCCTCCGAAACTACCATTCAACGACCATGGCTTGGGTTGGCGGTTGCTACCTTGAGCTATACCTTCTTCATTTCCACCTCTTCATGGCTGCGGATAACCAGGGTGTACTTCTGACCGGCGCATACAAGGGGGACGGATCTTTACTGGGGGATAGATGGAGAGACCTCATCATTTTTGCACCACTTGTTTTATGGGTCAGCTCATGCGCGGCCAAGGGAACCGAGAGCGTGCTAGAGTTTATTATTCCATCAGACCCACTAGAAGCAGGAGAAGACGTGGAAAAGGCACACCATCCAGAAACTCACAGCAGCCACTCAGACTCGGGTTCTGACAGGTCTTCCGAGGACACTGAGATGGGACCGTGGGTGGGGCTTCTGAAGCAGCCACGAGATGTCCAATACGCCAAATTAAAACACAAAGCGTTGGCTTTCTGCTCCGCCGAGCGCTCCCGCCCTGTGTTGGTATTTGTGGCGTTTTGGTTCATCAACCTCTTGGCTCGAGGGCCTCGAAACGCCGTGATCCCAGACGGACCTCATGGTACATCGATACATGCAAGTCAACAACTTTAATAGACTAGCTAGGTATTATATAGAATTAATTAGCGAAGAAAAAAATTGTTAAACTATAAGACACTGTTTAAAATTTTATCCTGAACATGAAATCGCATTATTCTGTCCGTCAGCTTCTGCTGAGCCTCGTGTTTAGTCCACTGGGAGCACTCGCGGCTCTACTGACTACATGCCATAATGAACATACGGCACCCAATATAATGGACTCTCTTCGACCAATCGAATGTCCCTTAATCCCCTTATTTCCTGTTTCAAGTCTCCATCTTGTATATCGTTCTCCACAATCCACCGAGCCCGGAGACTTCTGATAGAGTGATGAAGCCCTTCACTTACACACCCGTCGCCTAGCTGTCGTCCCTTCATCCATTCATACGTCATCGTCGCCACATCCACACATGATTGATCATTCACCTCCCACAAAGTGCCGATAACATTCTGAAAACCAGCAAGCTGGCAAGCACTAATCAGATGGATCCCCTCATCAACAAGTTCATTGTTTCTTATTTGTCCGGTTCCGCATGCGGAAAGATAGGCCAGAAATGGTGAGCAACTTTGAAGCTGTAACTTGAAGAGACTTTCTATAGTCAGAGATTCATTGCTAAGAATCAGGGAGCTTTTCAGTGGATCCGATGGGTTGGTTTGTCCATGACCTGCAAAGTGAAATATTTTGCACCCTTTCAAAGCTGATAAAACATCCTCTTGATGCGGTTGAGGTCTGGCGACTTCCAATTTCATAGACTTGCAGATGATCTCTAGGTTATCAATCTCCTGTGGGGCATATTGAAGCTCTTCCATACCGATAAGGACAGCCCTCTCTTGATGTTGAAGGATACCCGTGTTGACAGGTATTTTACGACCAGTAACGAGGGCCCCGAGAGAGGAACTATAGGATGATATCACCCTGTCCATGACTGTGGTAGTTGCATCACACAAATAGTCTCCTGCTGCATGGAGAGGAAGTTTACTCAGAGGTCCAGTCGGAATCCACCAGAGACGAGGCCAGTGCTTGGCAAGAGGCGGCTTTGTAAACCCTAATGCATCCAAGACTGGGTTACAAACGGTTACCCATAGCCACTTTAGCAATCCTATATCGACGTTGGTGCTGTTTATCGCGTATTCCCGAACCTCATTAATATGCAGGTCAGGCAATGGTAAAACCCAAATTCGATCTTTCTCAACAATCAAGGCATCACAGCGGTAAACGCTTACATTGATGACCACAATTGGTCCATGGGCTGCGGCGAGTTTCATTTCGCCCTCAGAAGGGGGCAGAAGAAACCGATCAAAGCCAGGCAATTCTCGGATAGCTTGTATTGTTTGCTCCAATTTCTGCCCTGTGTCATGACGCCTGGTGACTTCATCTCGTGCCACAGATGGGGCATCAAATTGGTCGCGAAGCTTGATGAATTCCGTCGCCAACGAAGGATGTTTCGATTGAAGATCAGACAGGTCAGTGCGCATGTCATTGAGAGAGCTGATGATAATACCCCGCCCAAGTTCCAGTTGGTGAATTGCTTCATGGGGCGTTTGACCTGCCATGAGGGCAATTGCCGCGATATCGGATGCTAGGCCGACAATTTGGGTGAGGAGATGCTGTTTGTCAGAGTTCTCCAGAGAACGTTGCGTGAATAGAGGAATCAGGGATATAGTCGCCAAGCCCACTTGGTGTGCAGGTTCCCAGGCGGCAGCTCTGGCATATAGCGAAAGCAGCTCCCTACCAGCTTTCAGCCTGTCAGCTGGATGTGAGGAGGCATGTGCAAGTGCCTCATGATAGCGTTGAGTTGTTGCCTGGAAATCGACCTCTTCCCTCGTCCGACTGAATCTACGCTGATAGGAATTCCCAATGATATAAAGCCGATATGCGCGTGCCGGATGGTTATGCGGAGTTTGATCGACTGCTTCTTGATTGATCGAAATCGCGTTACCAAGATCTGCTATATCCTTTGTCCTTCGGTATTTTACGTCGTAGCCAGACCCCAACACCCCAAGTCGGCCTGCCCTTTGTGGGTGATTCTTCGGTGTTATATCAATGGCTGTGCTGTAGTACTGGATTGCCGTTTCGAGGTCGTTTAAGGATCCCAATAGTTCATACTTGTTCCGATAGCCTTTCCCGATATTTTGAAGACGATCTGCTCGATATGGGTCGTTTTCCTGTGTTCTATCAAGGGCAGCGTGATAACACTCAATCGCCTTATCAAGAGTTGACATTGTCTTCGTGTCTTTATATCTGTTTATATATCCGTTTCCGAGATCTTCAAAAAGCTTTGCTCGGTCTCGGTGGTTCTTTGGTGTGAGATCAAGAGCCTCTTGGAGCATTTGCATTCTGGTGTTATGGTCCGTGATGGATCCCGTCCTGCGATATCTATCACCATGTGCGATCCCTAGAATCTGAAGATGCTCTGCCCTTTTAGGATGACCCTTTGGGGCCAGATCGAGTGCTTCTTGATATTTCTGAATTGCTGCATCAAGGTATGCCATTGCTCCCGATTGTTCATATCTGTTTTTATATGCCATCCCAAGAACATTAAGTCGGTCAGGATGAGCAGTGGGCGTCAGATCAAGTGCTTCCTGAAACTGTTGGATCGCCGTGTCGAGATCAGATGTGGCACCAGTTCCTCGGTACTTGTTTAATTGTGCGAGACCAAGACTGTGAAGACTATTTGCCCTGTCTGGGTAATTGCACCGGGCTAAACCAAGTGCTTGTTGAAGATTTTGGATAGCCAAGTCAATGTCTGCCATTGCTCCCGTTCTATGGTACTTTTCTTCATATCCACCTCCGAGACTGTGAAGCAAATCTGCGCGGCTTGGGTCATTATCAGGAGTTAGATTGAGAGCTTCGCAAAATTTTTCGATAGCCCTGTCGATATCTGCCAGAGCATCCGACAAAGCATACTTGTCCACGAGCATTTCTCCAAGACCCTGAAGTCGAAAAGCTCTATCTGGATGCGTCTCTGGGGTTAGGCAAATAGCATCCTCGTATTTTTCAATTGCCATATCAATATAGGTTATGAGACCCGTCTCTCTATGTTTGGCGAGACCATCATCTCCAAGATGCTCAAGTCGTCGTGCCTCGTTTAAAAGATCAGATAGATCCCAGTCGATCATATCCTGAGTTGGTATGATAGAACGATCCATTATTTCTGTTTTGATCAAACCTTATTTTCGGATATTGTGAGATCCTACGGATGTATATCGTTCAAACAAGTTAGAAGCACTCGATAGTTGCGCCTGCTGTGGAGGAAGTTTTTAAGGGTGAGAAATTTAACACGCGCTAGGTGTTCTAGGTGGGGGTGAGGGAACAGTCATCTTTCAGGTATCACTTGGCTGAATCAGCTCTCCATCAGAAAAGACAGGCGCATATTCGCTAATATCCATTGGTTGATGCTCTTGAGGCAAGCCACAAAACGCCTTCTTACAGGGGTGTTGGTACAAAGGTGTGCGTTGGGTTTACCTACCAATAACTGGGAAACCCCACCCAAAATTAGGCGGCGATTCTTGTCACTGTCGCACCATTCTTTCAACTATTTTCGAGGCCTCAAGATTTGGCCGAGAAGAATACCACCGGTTCGAGCAGTATCAGCATCAGAAATCGTCGTAGTAGTAGTTTTGGTATTAGAAATTGTAGTGGTAGTTTTATTAAGAAAAGAAATATGGGTATTTTAGCTTCGCATTATACATAAGAACTTGAGTGTATTACCGCTTCCTCAGAACAGCCCCCAGTGACCGTCTCTTTACTTTTTTAACCTTTTCCCACCATTTGTTGTTCTGATTCTTGTCAGGCGCCTGCCATTGCATCTCCTTGGACTCGCTATATGACTCTGCAACGGCACCCTTCTGACTCATCATCTTCTTCAAATTATCGTATATCATTACCATTTCGGGGTTGTGGGCCTCTGTCTCAGAATAATATGATGGGCTCAGTGGCTCTGGAACTCCTCCTTCTGCAACCTCCCCGTCCGAAAAGAGGAGGTCAATCACCTTGAATGCTGAATAGTACATCTCTCCGCTCATGGCCCCCTTTTCGGAATTTATGTCGCATTGTAGTACAGCGTCGTTGACATTCGCATTATGCTTGACAAAAATGACAAGTAGTTTAGAGAAAAGATAGGCAACGCCTTGGCGCTGGAACTGCTTTCGGAACTCGCGCTTCGTGGCCAGTTGTTTCACGCCGAACTTTAGCATGAGGTCCCACGCGCTTTCCTGGAGATGACCGAACTTTGCGTTTGGATCTGCCCCTTGAGTGAGGAGAAGTTCACAAATTGTAGCACATCTCAAAATCATTCCTTTGGGCTCAGACCACGGGTGTTCATACAACAAATTCCTTGTGGCATCATGCAGCACTCTGGAAGCCTCGCTGCTGCCTGCCGCCCCAGACACTGTACTAGCGCGCACATTTGACACAAAGTCGGTAAGGCAATGAAACACCGCCAGGGAATGAAAACATAGTGGTGTTGCCGCTGGTGCCAATAGGACCGCGAGGTGGTCTTTGTTGTATTCCACATTCTCGGTTCCGAGCTTATATGCACTGGTCCAATGCGTTCCTTTCGTGCTCTGGCGCTGTGAGCCATAAGAACAAGCACTCGCCTTTTCCCATTTCTGCGAAAGAGCTTGATCCAATTGTTGCAAGCATCCCGGTGAGACACAATGCTTGTCCTGTTCTGCAATGGATGCCAGTCGCATTGCACGATCCATGAAATACCACAACGGGGACTCGTCAATATGGATAGTGCTTTCGACTGGCGCGGTCTTGCACAACATGATTGATGACCGGCAAAGACTTGACGCCGGGTGGAAGGGAGCATTCTCTGTCAGTCTCAACAAGACGTCCCATATTTCAGGGAGGCGAAGGAACTCGACCGTTGTTCTATGGGCAAACCCAACAACTTGATGCTTGAAGATGGATGGGGTTAATAGTCCCTCCATTCTGTAGTTGACGGATTGAACCTCGAGAAGCCCACCACACTGAAATCTAAGCTTCCCCTTGATTATATTGCTGAGCATTTTCTCCTCTTGGATTGGAATGGGCTCTATGGGAGCTTGGATTACGGCGGAGTCGTCGAGAGTCGCAAAATACATTTGCAGTGGCGTAAGAGGGCTTTTCTCACTCTGTGTGTCCAGTGCAAGTAGGGCGATCTGGAAGAATTCTGCCGCTTTTCGTCTGTCTGCGCGCTGCATACGATTCAGCATTGAAGCGTGCAAGCCCTTCAATTCCGAAGGCAGCTCATTCAGTCGGCTGCGCAGTTCATCGACCGTGTTCCATTTTATAAGGCCAGATTCAAGTGATTTCATGAGAAGAATCACCCAGAGAAAGATGCCGCCCGACTTTTTGACAATCTGGTCGATGATGGACTCCCAGCCGGTCTCGTCGCGTGCTTGAAGGGGTTTTCTCAAGTGGTCCATGCTGAATCTATAGATGTCGCTGCGCATCAGGTCGTGGAGGCGGAAACCAGGAAGCGACGAGAATGCATCGGCGAAAGCTGGGATCGGTCGACTGGACACGAGGAATTTGACATTCTCATTTGTCGACGCAGATTTTATCAACTCTGCCAGGTTAAAAAAGTCCCCCTCATACTCATCCAGGCCATCAATGAGAAAGAATAGTCGGTACTTGGTTGTTGCGACCTCCAGCAGCCTGCGGAACCACTGCAAAAGTTCTGAAAATGTGGGCGCAGCTGTCGTGCCATCTTGCTTTTTGGAAGCACTAGCGGACCACAACTCGGGCACGACAACGGAGATGAGGTGAGGCCGTTTGAGCAATATACTGTAGAGAAGTGACCTCAAGAGCCCGTGCTGAGATCGCTGCAGACGTGATCCCATGCTCCAAAAGAAAAAGTCGGCCGTCACAAGCTCAAGCTCTCCTTTGGTGGCCCATTTCTTGAGCGCTTTCTTGGTTCGATAATCGTTCAGGATGAAATTCATCATCGTCGACTTTCCACATCCAGCATTACCATTAATCCAAAAGCATCCGTGTCCTTCCTCCAGCCATGCCTTCAATGGAGTCCGTCGTGGTTTGTCCGTCTTTTGCGATTGAAACACCCACTCAAACGTCATCTTATGCCTGGGCTTGAGGCTTTCGACTCTGTCGCTATAGCTCCGAAAGTACAGGCTCCGGAGGACCTTATCTTGAACTGGTTTGAAATCCTTGATGCTGACACAGTTCCCACCTGGCGTTGTCTCGGTCCTGAGTGTCAGCAAGGTTTGGGGGGCGTTTTCATAGGAAGGATGTGGCGTTTCTTGGGAGGCGAGCACCTCGATGTCTCCATTCTGCAGTGTCAGTGCGGCGGCCAAAGTTTTCTCGTGGTGTATGATTCCAATCGTCTCAACCGCGTTGGTGTGTTTTCGACGGGAAGACCCTTGCGGCGCAATCAGGTCCAGTTTATTCTCAGACACAGCCAAAACCTCGATAATCTTTGAGTTGTCACTTTCGGGTGTTTCAGCCTTCGGGCGTTTATTTTCATTTGCAGCCCCAATAGTCGCGTTGAGATACTGTATCAAGCGCTGCGCCACCTGGTTCTGATAGGCTTGCATTAGGTTGACTAAGTGGTTGATTTCCTCGGGCTTCCAGGCGGCTCGCATCGAAGCGAGCGCCTTTGAGTTAGCGCCATCCTTTTTGTGACAATCACTGAGCTTCTTGAAGACAATTGACAACTCCTTGGCGAAACCTGAGCATTCATCGGCCAGCTTGCCAATAACCTGTGGTTGATGAGCGAGGCCCCAGTGTGGCGTGCCGATTCGGGAGTGGTGCTTACGCGTTCGTTGACCTCGACGGATCGACTCAGCCGGTGATGGAATTTTCGCTTCTGCTTGAGCAAGGCTGAAAATTGCGAAAATTCGGCCGCCGCACGCTCAAAGGCAATCTCTTGAAATAGAGAGCCATCCTCGGACTCGTAAAGCGTCTGCACGCTGCGGCATTTTTTGGAGGCAAAATCGGCAAATTGTACGACATCAGTAGCGAGGCCCAGGACCGGGGGCGGATCCATCCTGGGGTTCAGAACTGGATCAGAACCAGATCAGAACCAGATCAGGGCTGCCCAGAGCAGAGACGACGGCTGCGCGACGGGAGGGACAGAGTATTGACGGGAGCAGGCTCTCATGAAGACGGCATGCTCGCGCGGCCTTCACTCTCTCGTCCTTAAGAGAAAAAAATTTGGAAGCGAGCTGGTGGTAATTTGGCCCAACAGCGGCTCAGCATGAATACGAGCGGCACGTTGCACACCTGTTTGACCCGGGACGCGCGGAGCCACCGCACTGCAAGTCAGCCGCAGAAACCCAAGACGGGCTCTCTCGCCCCTGAAAAGGTTAGTGACAGGTCGGCTGTAGCGATTCAACCCCACAAAGCCGCATACACGTGCCATTAGGTGTCCCTGGAGCGTCCCTCGGGTGCCCTTAAGGTTGCTGGCAGGGGCCGGGTCCCCAGCACGCCGCTGTGGAGCAGCTGTTGGCTTTTTCCACCGTTGAGTGAGTCCCTGGGGTTGCGTATTTAGATAAAACACATCCCGCAGCAAAAGTCAGAATTTGGCGCCGTAACAGGCGCGAGGGGGTCCCGTTGCTGAAACGTCGACGACAAGGCCGGCGCCTTGGCAGGAGCTGAAAAGCAGGTTGGTCCCGTTGAAGCCAAGCCTGGTCTGTGACCCAAGACGCTTGTGTGACAATGACGTTGAGTGGCCACATCTTAACCGACACGAGCACGGTCGCATTTCGCCATAATTATGACGGTGTGGGTGCATTTCACAACTTCCGACAGACTCTGCATCCGTAGCGCCGGCAGAGGAGCCAGTCAGATCATCATAGCTAAAAAAAGAAAAAGCAAAAAACATTATGACCAATGCTATGATACGTCATGAGGCCGTATACACACAATCTTCATTTCGACATCATGTCAAGGATGGATTTATCAATTAGCCTTATCACCGACCGCCTTAATAAAACTGCCGTAAATTTACGCCAAAGTTTATCACGAGGCAAAGCCGTATCTTGTCGCGTCCCCGGTTTCGCGCCCCTGCTACGCATCTCCCGATGACTGGCCAGTTAGTCAAGATGAAACAAATAGGAATAAATACGCAAGATACAAATGATAATTTTCTACAATTTTACACAATCATCTCCTTTCGTACTGTCATGCGAAGGCAAACTCATAGCCGGGACGGATCATATTGGAAAGGACACCTCGACCCGGAAATCCAAGCCGCGCGTACAGGGCATACATAGGCCCCCAAAAAGGATTGCGATCTGCGCTAGGGGCTTAGCAGAAGTCTTGTTGATCATGATTTGTTGCTTTTTTTATATTTTTCAATGGGTACTATTAGCGAAAAGCTACCCTATCCCTTGGAGTGCGGTAAGCCTGCACCTCCGTACCCCGCCCCACATGACCCCAGCAAAAGCAAGGTGACCTTAAGTGATATTATTAACTTCCGGAATCAATGCCACTTAATTTACTATATAACTAATTTTTTTATTTACAATGGATACCCAACAGCCCTCTAATAAGGCTATTAATATATATAATAATAGTAGCTTTATTATAACTAATAATTACTATTGCAAGAGGCCTAAGGATAATACTTACTGGCTAATAAAGGCCCTAACTACTAACTATAGCTATAATTTTAAGCTAATTAAAGTACTAGACTAGGCCCCTAAAATAAAATAGCTACCCTAAAAGCTATTATTATTATTCTAGGAATTTATCTTTATTTCCCTAATAAAAAGCTAAGTCTAATATACTAATAGCTAGGTTAGTTATTTACTTAAAGAAACTAAAAGCTATAATAAATAGAGCCCCTAGGCCTAGCTATTAAATTAGAAACTAATCTTTATTATAAAAGTCTATATATAGATTATAATTATAATTTATATATAAATAACTAAGAAAGTTAGGATTAAAGACTATTAAAAGGCTTCTAAGCCTAGAAATTAATACCTTATTTATCTAATTACTAAGTAAATATCTTTAAACTAGTTTTAGCTCTTATTATAATACCTATATATATTTAACTATATAATAATATATATAGCCTTAATAGATAAGCCCTATAGCTAGACCTTTAGCTATATTAATAAATAGTCTAATCTTCTATAGTAAGTATTTACTTAATTCTATAAGCTAGGCATAAATATTACTATAAATAAGGCTATAGCCTGCTTCCTAGAAAGATCTAAAGAGATAATAATAATTCCTAATAAACCTATTCTAACTAGCTTTAAATTATAGATTATAGCTAAAGCTAGCTATTTCCTTAAATAACTTTAATACTAGCTAGGCTATAAGTTTAGATTAGTTAAAATAGCCTAGGGCCAGATTAGGCTAGCTTACTAGTAATAATTATTATAGCTATAGTAATAGTAATAATAATAATAAAACCTAAAAAGTAAAATCTATCTAAATCTAACTTAAAATATAATTATTTCCTTAATAAACCTACTACTAAAATCTATATATTATATCTTTTTAAATAACCTTTTCTCCTCCTATAATCTCTTTTATTAGCTCTATTAATTAAGCTATAGGGCTATAGGCATAGCCTACTATAATTATAGTATTTATAAAAGCTTAGTTAACCTTAAAGCTATAGATAATATTACTACTAATAGCCTTTAATTTAATAAGATTAGGGCTATTCTAATAACTAATAATAAGATTAATTAAATAACTTAAAAAGATAATACCTTTATATTATTCTTATTAACTATATTTAAAGGTAATAAAAGGGCTAATTATTAAAAAAGAAGGCTAATAATAATAAAAATAGCTATATAGTTAATATAATATTTTTTTAGTACTAAATATATTAAGCTAATTTCTATTTTATTAATAGCTAGTAATTATAATATTAAAATAAATACTATTAACTAGGATAACTAAATATAAATATATTAAAGCTCTAGCTATTATATTTAAAGGGGTAATTAAAAGGCTCTTACTTAAGACTTTTTATTAGAAATAGTTCTTATTAATAGCTTTATTTTATAGCTTTAAGGGCAGCCTAATTAAAAGCTATTTATATAGTAAGTAAATTAGCACTAGCATATTTAAAATTACCTTATTAAAAAATATAGCTTAAAAGCTTAATTAAGAGAAAGGCTTTAAATTAAAAATAAGTTTATACCTATTAACTAGTATATTTCTATCTATAAAGGAAACTCTAAGTACATAGCCTATCAAGGCCACTATCTAGGGCAGCTAAGGCCTTATAAAAAAAGGAGGCTATTAGCAATAATCAGTAGAAATAATAATTAGCCACCGTAGTCATAATATCATTATTAATAGTACAATATAGCATTATATAGATCTAGTAATTATTAGGATTTATAGCATCACCCAATTTAGCAGGAAAACAATATACCTTCAATTTAAGGCTCTATAATTAGCTGCACCCCCCTGCCCGTGACTCAAGTGCAGGCTTACCGCACTCCAAGGGATATGGGCGATCGCAGATGTGGCACTAAACTTCCGTGCCCACTCAGCAGAGGAAATGGAAAATCCTTTTCCCCAGCGACCAAGTGAGCCGGTCTTCTCTCTCCTGCTCAGTCATGAGATGCGCGCGGAAATACCGTCGCCCTGTGGTGATGTCCATCCTCGAGGTCCGGACAATTTTTGTCCTGAACCATAGTTTATGCGAAAGATAGAACGCAAGAATGAAGGGTAGAGCCAGTATCCGCAGAAAAAAGCTTTGGGCTCTCGAATCAGCAGTATCCCCTGCATTCAGCGGTGAGATAGCGATGCAGACCTGCGCTATGAGGACAATGGAAAACCCGGTGAGTGCGAACCATGAGCCAGCAACACCAAGGCATGAACGATACGGGAGCTGGTCTAGGGTGTTTGATGCAGCAGCCCAAGCCTTGCGAAAGCGGATATGGCAGAGACATATGCTGCCCCACGTACACAGCATACAAAGGCCACTAATTGAAAGCATCCAACTGAGGATGATGCCGTTCTGTTCCACATCTGCCAAAAATGCCAGTAGGCCGACAAGGCAAGACACTAGGATGGCAACCAAGGGCCGCCCCTGTCGGTCAATGTATCCGAAGATGGAGGGAGCGTGGGATTGTTCGGCCAAGGCGAGCAGCATGCGGGAGGAACCATAAACAGAAGAATTTGCGACGCTAACAACAGCAAGAAGAATAACGGCATTCATGATGCTGGGTAATATGCCAATACCCGCAGTCTCAATAGCAATGACAAACGGGCTGGCTCGTGCATCTGCCGGGGTCCTGGAGCCCAAAAGACGAGGGTCGGTATAAGGAACCAGAAGACCGATCAGCAACAGTGCAACACAGTAGAATATCGAAACGCGCCAAAAGACGTGCTTGATGGCTGAAGGCAGCGACTTTCGAGGATTGGCAGTCTCGGCTGCGGCTATGCCAATCAGCTCGGTCCCGGCGAAGGCCGCAGATGAATTCACCAGGACAGTGCAGAAGCCCTTAATGCCGCCGCTGAAAGCACCAGGATTATTCCAGTACTGCCACCCAATATAGCCACCATCGGGATGGCCGCCTATGTTGATGATGATGCCTAACAGACTTTTATGCATTAGCTCAGGATTCGGTTTATGACATCTGATGGCGCGTACATGAACCCCATGATAGCCGAGACTTTGATAATGGAAAATATGAATTCTGCTTCTCCGTAGGCCTCGATGCCAAACAGATTAATGATGATGACCAGCATAAGAAACACGGCCACAAATATGGACCTCTGCAAGGATTCGTCCCAAAAGGAAATCGTGTAGGAGCCGGCAATTATTTCCATTGGGAGGACAAAGATCCATTGTAGACAGTAACTATCATGCGAATTGTTAGTACCGGAAGATGGCTTGCTTGCCAGGGGCTAAGAAACTTGCTTCCATCCCATAGCGAATCCCCATGAGGGATCAAGAAAGCGGGTTGAAAAGGCGGAAAATGAACCAGACACCGGAAACAAAACGCAGAGCTCTCCCAGCGACTGCATGGTGCTATACTGCAAGATGCTGTGGAAAACAAATGCAAAGAAGAGGCTGCCAGGCCCCCCGACCGAAAGCGAGTTTCCAGAAGCCACAAAAAGACCCGTCCCTAGAATAAGATGTTGTCAGCGAGGGAGAACAGTAATTTCGAAAGCTTTCTAATGTCTGGGATCGGGTTTACCTATAGCGCCTCCGAATGCTATCATTTGGAGGTGTCGCCCCTTGAGTTCTCTTACCAGGGCCGTATTGGCCGTCCGCCTGTTCGCCGCGCCCAAGTCATAGTAATGGGACCCGTGGCCATGCGGCATAAGCATTGGAGGAGGTTTGTTGTATGGGCTGTCATCGCATTCTACACGGCGCGGCTCTGCGCGCCGAAAGCTATCGATCCAGCTCGAAGGGCCGGAGTTGGTAGGCTGCTTTTCTGAGATGTCCCAAGAAATGCCAGGGCTGATACTGCCCATATCTCTTTGCCCTCCGTCACCTGCTTCGCTGGTCTGGGCATTTTCGCTGGTCGAGAGGAAGCCCTTCATTATGAGGGACTGATGAACATATTCACATTAAAGATGAGAGGGGAAAATGCGGCCCCGACATTTTAGCGGGTGGGTGAAGGGACGATTTCGGAATGGCTTAAAGTAAAAATACGCCTCCAACATTTGAAGCCTAGAGTGGATGAATGGGTGGTTCCGTGGAATGCTGCCAAAGGCTGAATGCGTGAATGGAATAGGTGGAGAAGAGGCTCCCTTTTCGTGGCAAACACAAAATTGGCATGGCTTTGATGGGATATCAGCGGATATGGTTCTTCTATCAAATCTAACTAATGGAAAACAATGTTCTAAATGCACCGATAGTCCGAATGAACATGTCTTATTAGTCATAACTAATGACCAACAAAGACTGAAGCGTGGAAACTATTTTCTGATTCTGATTCCATTTCCCACATCTATCCTAATTAGGCGTATTTAAAGTGGATATTTTTCCAAAAATGATTACGCATTTCGCAAAATCTGTCCTGAAAGGGAAGCTTTGGCGACCTTGTCTCTCCCCTGTTCGCCCACGAACCTAAATAAAGTCCGGGTCACGTGCCCTCATCAGGCCATGTCTCCTGCATCCACGGCATTTGCCCCTGACCAGATACACAGTCGACTGCATCTGCCGAGCCGCATAAGCCAGAGGCTTACGTCGTGAGCGTCAATCGTATTTCCCTTCCTTTTTATTGGCCTCTCCCAACTGGCATCGTGCTATACTACCCCAAAGGAGTTTAAAGGGCCTTCGCTAGAACGCGGCTGAGGGAGGGAAAATCGCGCACGGATGGGATGTAGCTTTATCGACATGAGGCTTGCTTAGTACGAGGTAAGCATTCGCCCGCTCCGTGCCTTTGGCCAATCACGCCTGACATGATGGGAATTTATAGAATAGAATCCAGACCCAGAGATGCGGTCACAATGCGGCATGGAAGTGGCCCTCCCTGTTCCTCCCTATATTCCTGTCCAATTCGCCCTGGAACACCTGCAGGCAAATGGGCCAGCCATAACCCAAGTTTGTGAGGGTCCGGTCTTCACTGACCTCGATCCTGACCCTGGCCTTATTTCTGACGACACGTATTTCGCGCCCTGGGACAAGACGACGAGGGCGGTGAATATATCTGGGTCCATCTACCTCGCACCTGGTCTGAAGAGGGCCGCCAGCTGGAACTCCGTCTATCAGAATACCCCCGATGGAATCAGGCTTCGGTCAATCACAAACACTGGAGTCGCCTCGTGGTCGCGATGGTATTTTCGACCACGCCAAGATGAAAGATCTAGCACAGGCTCCGATTTCAGTAGCCCGGCAACAAATATAGAGACGTGGGAACTCCACGGAGAGGTTGCCATCGAGACCAATAAGCTTTTAATACCCTTCGTTCAAATGTTTTTACGTGGAACCTTGCGCCAACTCGGCGAACATATTCTGGATAGTGTCGTTCAATCACATAACAGTACCTGGGGGTCACCTGAATGAACAAAGGCGGTGACCACCTGCATTTCTCTATTGGTTGGCCTGGGAAGAAGATTGAACACAGGAAATCTCGTGGATATTTTTTGGAAATTTGATAAACGAAATTTTTGGACACTGGGCGGGCGATCTAGGTTTAGAATTATACCAAGTACATGATAGGACATGAGCGATTGATTGTTTATATATTATTCCATTCAGTATTTTGTATTCATGTTTACTGTTGCCAGTGTCTATTAAGTAAGTCAAATTGCAGGAGTTGCGTGATGCTTGACCATATATTATGATTTATTTTATTTTGGCTTTACTCGATCAAACATAACTCTTTTGCGCCGTGCCAGGGAATTAGAAAAATAACAACCATGGCCAAGTATTCTGCTAAGTTCTGTTGTATGCCGATTGCGTCGTCCACCTGAACTAGAGGTTGTCAGCTGACAACTACCAGCACGCCAGCTAGCGCCATTCGCTGTTGTGTCGAGTACACCTCCTGATGCCTTCCAAAACATTTTGGACCAGCCCCACCAGCAGGGGACTGCTTAATCAAGTGGTTATTTATCTTTCAGGAAATTCAGCCTTGTCTTCGAAGCCAGGGGTCTCCCAAGATTCACGACCTTCAGTGGGATGCTATCTCTGATAGTGTGTCATCCCAGAATGATGTTCCCACGGTGGCCAACATATCGGTAACATCTTCTTCCAATGCCAGAATAGCTGGTTCATAGTCCCCTGTTTGTATCATCTTGTCAATACCCTTATACCATGAAACAATGTGATCCTGCTGCCATTCCTTCTTCTGCTTGATTAAACACGAAATTTGGGCTCTTGCGCTTTGTGTATCCAGTTGCCGCAAACACTCAACAGCCCGCTCTGAGATTTTAATGTCCCGATGTAGGTTTCTGTCTCTGATTCCCTGGTAAAGTTCGGCAAAGGCATTTTGCTCCTCCTGGTCAGGCCTTCGGCAGCTTCCGAGCATCCAGATTGGCGCTGAAACACAAAATAAAAAAGCTTGTCTCGGCGTATCGCCATCGCCATCCAGATGTTCAGTGTCAATGCCATCAATTTCAAGACTTTGAAGATAACACAACGTCTGCGTATTAGCCGACACTGCAGCCAAGTGCAAGATATTGGAGAAGCCCTTGTGGGAGACGAGTAAGTCGGCTCCGGCTTCAACAAGGGAATGTAAAAGTGGCAATTTATTATTGGCCAACGCATGTCCAAGAGGGGAGCGTCCATCAAAATCGAGAGCATTGATGTCGACACCCTTGGATACACGCAGTAAATCAACTGTGCACTGTATCTCCTCCACATTTGTATCGATAGGGCATTTGACGATGTCGTGTAACGGCGTTCGGCCGCACCAACCAGGGGCTGACGCTGACGCTCCTGCTGCCAATAATAAGGCAACTGCTTCATGATGAGCATTCGCAGCAGCTATGTGTATAGGATGTGCGCCACTAATATCTCGCGGCTTAATATCGCATTGGGCCTCTAAAAGAAAACGCAAGCAGTTTAAATTGTTAAATCTGGCAGCGCTGTGTAGCGGTGTCCACTCTTCGTGGTTGAGGATGTTGACGTTTGCCTTTGCATCTACCAACAGTTTTAAAGCACCCAGGTTCCCATATGCACAGGCGAGATGTAGAGGCGTGTATCCTGAGTGATCAAATTCATGTATAGCCCAAGCCTCTTTCAGGAGTGCCTCGTCCATGCCATGTCCTCGGCGGGCTGCCTCGTGCACTGCCGTGGACTTGTTCTGTGGCATTTCATTTGAAAACGATGCAACTTGATCTAAAAGATGCCGTTGGTGACCGTCAAGTTTATAATCCATCGCCAATTCATTCGCATGGAATCCCGCCGACCTAACACACATCAATCATTCAGTCCTGGGTTCCACAAAATTGCAACATACCTTGGTAAGCCTTGTTTTGGTAAAAGATTGGCCCATACTTTGAGAAATAATTCAATGACATCATACATGCGATGCTTAATGGCATACTGGTATCCAATTAACTTTTGTTAAAACGATGTTACATTGAGAACGTATGTGCAGGTATGTACCTCAATTATTCCCTCCCGGGTCTCGTCGGCATCGTCAGGGAAGTACTTCGAAATCGTCTCCAAGTCGGCTTCCGTAATGTAAGAGTTTAAAATGCACCCCCATACTTTATCTGTGGCCATTAGTACTCTAGAAGGTCTCAGCGCAATGTTTAAGCCCGAAACGCCATATGTTGCTTTGAATAAGAATGATCTGGCCCAAAGCCACTGGGGAAATTGCAACTGAAATTTTACCCAATTATCGCCTTGAAAATTACACTCAGGATTTGAACAGTTCACTCCTGCTGAAATCGAAAACCGACTGTAAGTCATGGATTGCAGTAGCTTCTGAAACCGGCTGGTATTCTGTTCGATGCCTTTGCTGAAATGACATCGGCATTGGCATCTTTCAATATGTTCCAAGCCAGACATCTGTGGCAATGCACTATATTGGGTAGAGTGCCTCTGATTCGAAACCATCATATAACCATTCTCGTATGGGCTGATATTCGAGCTGTGCGGTATGGATGTCCCTATCTCGGCATTAGAACCGTCACTTTCGTTTATGGCATGCCGAGTGATGTCATCCGAGGAACCAGACTCTGCGCTCATGACCTCCTGCATTGTTCTTCTGAATTTTGGCAATGAGAAAGGAACATATCGAGGGCTAGCCTGAACCTGCATGACAAACTCAACGTCTGAATGGTATCTGGCACCCTTAGTTAATTAACCATCTTCGAAAGACTCATCTCGAACAGAGTCCCTAATGTAGTCTAGTCTAGTACGTACTTTTTCAGACTCTCTCCATGTGCGGCCATCGTAGATAGTACTTCAAATTCCATCGCAGTTTGCAAACTAAATCGTGCGTCCCGAGCTCTTTCGTAAAGCCTGGGCAGTTTGTGCCGTTGCCGAACCCACGTTCGCTTTCTTACCGTAGATGAGTCATCATCTCTCGTTCTTTGACAGACGGCCCTTAATTCGTCAAGTTCATCTTTTATGCTTTGCAGCTTTGTGGCAGCCAGCGTAAACAATGAAGGCTCAGATGACTTTGAAGAGTCCAGCCCACCCGGGAAGAGACCATGAGTCTTTTGAAATCCCTTCAAAATGAGATCGATTGTGACAATCTAACCAGGTCTATCAGGCCTCTGCTTATATGAGCGAACCGTCTGGCACCATGCAGTAACTTACCTGCTCTTTCAGCTCTGCAAAATCTCCCTGCGTTTCCGCAAGCTCCTGCAGAAATGTGACCGTCTTCAATGATACCTCTGCCAGGGTCAAACAGCTCGATACTGTCCCGATGATATCCATGGTGCTAGAGCCTGTTGACCATTGACCGGACTGGAAAGATCAAGGTTTGGATACAGGAGTGTTGTCAGCCTCAGATTTGGCGACGACGTTATAATCTCTACTGGGCCGTAGTTTGGCCGATTGGGGGAGGGAGGGAGTAGGAGGCAGGGAATCTGCCTTGGCCACAGCCTCGTTCGGCTGAAAATACAATTTGGCCCCCAATCAAGGCCGGGGTATTTGGGATCCAATGAACTGCGATAGAATCCTGCATGAGGAACCAGCGATGAGAACAAGATTTATTCTCTGGCAGTGTGGTGATAAAATGTTCGACAGGTACTCAAAAATACCGATTACAGTCTGGTTATGCGACTTTATTGAGCTAGACCATTTCGCTGTTTTTGTTTTGAATATTCATACGACTGAAACGGAGGATTGGAAAATGATTTTACGAAAATAAACTAAAAGGTGAAAGACAGAATACAGCCCGCCATCATGTCAGTTTGGTACCATTCTATCCCTTTCCAAGACTGTGTGCCCTATAGATTATTGCATCTTAAACTGCAATGCCATCTTACCCGAAAAAAGCATCACAGTACCATCAGATCATCGATTTATATAATCCTGACAGCGGTAGGTTATAATGAAGAATAGCATTCCAGAAATGCGTTACTGTTCTCCAGCCAACACCCCCAGAGCCCATTC
This sequence comes from Calonectria multiphialidica, assembly GCA_020623665.1. Classification (NCBI taxonomy): domain Eukaryota; kingdom Fungi; phylum Ascomycota; class Sordariomycetes; order Hypocreales; family Nectriaceae; genus Calonectria; species Calonectria multiphialidica. Next base: position 162,503 of record JAHVYC010000019.1, read on the forward strand.
TCGGCAACATTCTTGATGTGTTTTAATTTCCTCAATTGCTTCTGGCCAAAGTCTGGAAGACTTTCCGGAGGAGGCACGCAGATCTGGCACTTTGCCAGGAATATCGCATGCTTGTGTCCACTTCATTAACGCCCCATTCTCATCAATATATTGCCTTTCGGAAATAAGACCTAAATCACACAGACGCCTGGAAAGGGGCCCATGTGCTGGATGGCTCTTGTTGAAAGACCTCCGCAATTCTTCTTTAAGAGTCGTTGACCAAGGGTTGTTCCTTTCCCCAAAGAATTGATATATGGCATCTACTAAATCTGTAATGCTTTCCCCTTCTATAGTTTGTCTATAAGGGATCCTAGTTATATTGTCTAAAAGCGGCGATATCGGCAGGAGTTGTTCAGATTTAAAATCAAAAATGGCGGCCAAGAATGCCTTCTTCTCCCAGTTCGGCTCCAAAGTTTGTTCGATCCGGTGCCGGATTCTACATACTTCGGGGATGTCGCCGATTTCGGGTCGTTTGCCAAGCATATTCCTGATTGTCAGATTGAGTACGGCCAATGTAGGTAAAACGATTACCCCAACCCAGCTGTTAAAAAAATACATATTTGTTAATGCATATTCTAAGGTAGCAACCTTACACCGCTCGTTCTCTTGATTGGCAGTCACGACAAGGCTCGATAACTCTCCGGAATCGAAGCCTTTGTCTATCAACTTTTCGATAATTGAAAAGATGCTTGGATAACCCGAGAGGTGTGCTTGTAGAATATTATTTAACTGTACAACGCTAGCTGAACAATCGTGCGTCGTACCTAGGAGCGCGCTAAGTGGCGTCTGATAGATTGAGAACATATTCTCTCTAGATAGAGCTCGTAAGCCCTTCCTATTCCTACCGGCACCTTTCTGAATAAGGAGATCACAAAGTTGTCTATGTAGGGCCAGGCGTGGCCCTGATATTATGGGTCGTATTTGAGAATTGTCTGCCAGGGCAACCAAGAAGCGAGAAAGAGTGATTTTGTCGAAATTGGTTCGCGACAATTCATCCATGACGTAGTCAATGGACCCATAGAGTAAACAGTAGTAGTAAAAGTCTGAGCCGGTGCAGGATCCAGACAAGGTTTCTGCTCCTGGGTCCAGTATCAACAAGTCTCGACTGTAATTTCGTACTCTCTCGAAGAGTTGTCTTCGTAGCCGTCTATTTATTCCGCCCTGAACCTCACCGTCAGGTATCAAGTCGTTGATGAATTTTAGCATGTAAAATACGTGATGAAAGGTTGGATAACCGGCTCGAAATACATAGACACTCGGTGGATCGCGGAACAACCTGTGAGAGATTGTCATGGCAGATACAACTCTCGCATCCCATTCCACACTTGGCCTTGTGTCGTATACAAGAATTTGCTTTCCCTTGGCGGTGTCTCTCAAAAAGTCAAAAGCAGTACGATGAATGAACTTGACTGTGCGCTGAAGGCTCACGTACGGAGCTAGGACTCCATAGCCCTCGCACCGTGGTTGGGTTGAATATGTATGCAGTGGGAATGAGCAGAACTCATGGGAGTCGTAGGCGCAGATATCCAGAAGCCCTGCACACCGATTCAGAACATCTTGCTCGAGCTTCTGGCACTTCATCAAGATTTCATTAGCTGATAAAGAATCCGTGATATCTTCTGGGAGCTGCTTAGATAGTGATGATGACGCAACAAGCATTTCAAACAAGGTCAAGTTGGACCGAGATGGCCGACCCCCAGTGAAGTCAGGCAAGACCATGGCTAGATGGAATAGGGCGGCCGTAGTCTGACGGTATATGTTGAGATCTTCACTTGCCCTCTCCAGCATATCTTCATATAGGTCGGTAAGATCCCGAGGCAATGCTTCAATCCGACTTCTGACCTCGGCGTAGGCATCACCGTATTCAACGCCTCGACTCACGCTTCGTATGGCGAGGCAGAGCCACAGAAACACTCCCTCTGCCTTGGGTATGATAAAGGACATTACCGCTTTTGTCTCATGGTTCGAAAAGTTTGACTGTTGTGCGAGGGTTTTCCCAAGAGTGTCCTCGGCATACAATTTGAAGTCAGGATAGGTCAAATCTTGGATGCGAATCTGGGGGTAAAGACAAAGTCTTTTCAAAAGTAGTGGTTCGGGCCGGCTGGAGAGACACATCTTGACGCTTGCATGGTTTTTGAGCTGCTCTAGTATTGATAAAAGTGGGAGAACCCCGTCATCGGGGCTCACTTCATCCAATCCATCAATAAACATACAGACAGGCCTTCCGTAGTGCTCAATAATGATGTTGGCTGCCTGTAGCAGTTCTTTTTGCGACCAGTCATTATGGGAGTCCTTCTCACCAGCTGTGATAGACTGGGAAGCGAGAAGCCCGAGGATGGCTGGGTTTTGGTATAGCAGTTGGTGGGAAAGTGAGCACAACATGCCCTTTATGCTTTGCTGCATCTTAGTTCCTGGGCGCCAGAAGAAGTGAGAAATTAGGACTGGATCAGGCTGCCAAGCATTGAGAAGACTTAATGTGCTCGAGTTGTTTAAGACAAACTTGACCAAGGTTGTTTTTCCTGACCCTGGCTTACCCGATATCCAATACGTCTTCTCGTTGGATCTAAGCCAATCCGAATAGTTGTTCCAGTGCTGGTCTCTTGAAAAGACTGATTCGTCATCCGACACACTCGACGGTGAGTCTGAGGATTGTTCAGTATCCTCATCCTCATCCTCTGACACCGAGCGGCTTTTCGTCTGGGTTCCGCCACCTTGCCCATCATCGGATTGCATGATGTTGCTGCTGGAGCTCGAGAGCGCGGGTGAGTGGTGTTCAGACTCCACGCTCGCTAAAGACGCCTCTGATTCATACCCAAAGCTGGCATCAGAGCCGTAGCTAGAGTCTGTGTCAGACCCCTCGTCAGTATCCTCCCCAAATATCCATTCAAAAGTCTTGGGATGAGCCTCCTTGACTTCGTTACATCGCTGGTTCATTTCGAGATATTTTAGGCTGTCGAGGATTCGATCTCTCTTGGCTCGTTGAACTTTGTCGTCCTCGAGCTGTTCTATCCGCTTGCTGACCCTTTGGGCGGAATATTTTGCAGTGGATTTAATATTTTGCTTCAAGACTCTCTCGGACTTCTTGGCCTCTGTGGAAATGTATGCCTTGAGCTTCACAGCCTCAGCTGTGGTATGATGTCTCGTCGCTCGGCTCTGTTGTCGAATGAGTTGATTTGAGTTCCAATAGCCTGCGTGATATTGCTCGATGAAATGCAATAGCTCCTCACTGTTGGTCTTTTGCGCAAGGTCTAAGGCATTGAGCTTGTCACTGTTTGTCGTCGCCAGTCAGCATCAAGCCGTCCCAGATTGATTACTCCAGCATATTTCAGAATACCTACCAGGTAGAAGAAAGCAGCCCCGTGTTCATGTTTCTCTCGGCGGCTTCTAAGTCCTTCTCCAGTCTGTCCAACCTGCGTTTCCTCCATGTTGTCTTAGCTGCCACTTTGAGGGTCCTTGCCAGGCTACCCTTGGACGACTCTCCCAAGACGAAAGCAATTTCCTCCCTCAGGTCGCGCGAAACGATTTGGCACTTTTCGGCTACCCTCGTCAGGTCTCTCTCATGCTTCTTCGTGCTACCCGCCAGGCTGACGTCTTGAATGTGGGACGAGATATTGCCGAGAATGACTGACTGTTCGGCGAGCGAGTCATCGAACGACCCATCCTTGTAAACATTTTTGGCAACCTGGAGAACCTCCCTCCCAAAGCTAATGACTTGGACAATGCTGCATGCGAGGCCGAGAGCCTCAAGACCGGACATTTTTGGGCGGCAAAGGTAAGCGTCAGAAATGTGATGACTGAGGGGTTTCCGGGTTGTGCATGTTGCATCCTGTTGATAAGCTGAAAGTGGAACCGTGCTGCCTCCAGGACCGATCCCTTCGACTGTGGTAAGATACACTCCCAGCTATAGAAATCCTAAGGTAGTAAATAATATATTTCAATGAATATTTTATAATTCACTATCATTAGGAATAATATAATTTATTTTAAGCTATATTTTACTCTATAAATACTATTTCCTGCTGGGGTAATTGAGGCAGGTACTTGGGTGCGGTCTTACCACAATCAAAGGGATAGGACTGGCATAACATCTAGCGCACTCCCACCGGCTTGTTCCTGAACGATATGGAATTCAAAAAGCTTAGCGCAGCAAATTACTATTCTCCAGCTATCTACCAACGGCTGCATGACAATGGGCTTCTTGCCCAATCGACGAAGACGAATGTATTCCATGAGCGTAAGGACGACATGGGCCGTCATTTTGTTATTATAAATTGAGGGGAAGCAGCCCAATTATCTCTTTGAAGCATTTTAGCCTGTTGCAATCAGTTCGCAGCCCGAGTGCGGCACACGACACGACTTGGACGAATCCATTGATCCTCACGTGACGTCTCCTGGTGTTACGACGGTGCCAAGAATGGTGAAGCAACTTCGGTGTGCATAGTGGCTGCATAGTCCGGCAGCACGACATCCGGTCAATCCGGTAGCTGCCCATCGCCTATCGGGCCAATGTTGTATTCCCCGAAGCCGAGGGAAAAAAGGAGGAAATGAATGAAATGATACAGAAAGTTAGGCGACATGAAGGAAGAAGAATCTCGCTGCCTGGTCCAACTAGCTAAGCGACCCGTTCGTCTAAGCACATCAGACATGGGATGAAAAATGTCACATTAAGCAAGTCAGATAGATAGTCGTCCCCATTCCCTTCCGTACCCCTCTCCTCTACTCCTCCTCTCCCACCCCACGCAATTGCGAGACGGCACACACATGTAGGTTGCCTGCATGTCTTGGAAACGTGCGTTTCCCCTATTCGCACAGCGCTGTGTCGAGAGCAGCGGACAGTGGCCTCATTAATGGGCTAACAGCAGGGACCACGATGGGTGACGGGAAACGCTTCACCACGCCATGTACCACGGCCCCTCTCGCTTAACAGGACGCACCTCATTTTCGGGCGTGCGTACGTCACGACTTTTAGACTGTGCCAATCTTCGGGACATTTTTCTGTAGGTGCTTGGCTTTCCCCCTCCCCCCACACACACCTACCTGCCATGATTTCACTCTCGTGTCTCTGCGGCTTGTGTGACTGACACTTGGCGCACCCACCCCAATCTGTCCATCCTGGGCTGACGGGATCGCAGGGGGAGGGGGCGATGCCGGCCCCGCTGTGTGATAGAACTCAGGTGCTTTTCGTGTGCCTGGAAGCATGTTTTCTTTGGAAGCAGGCAACATTTTGACCGCTTGTCCGAAATGAACCTGGCGTTTTCAACCTCAAAAAATTAAAAATTCCGTAGCCAGTGTTTTTCTTTTTCCTCTTCTTTGTCCATTGCTTGTCTCGCGTCCCACTCCCTCGACTCCGGCCATGGCGGCACCACTAGTAAACGGCAACGGCAACGGCACCAGCAACGGCCATGCGAATGGCAACGGCCACACGCACCTCGTAGCTGACGTCGACTTTATCCTGACGCCCCCAGCTCCCAAGGATACCCTCGGGACGGGGAAAAACTGTGGGGTGAGGGTGACGGATGTAAGTAAACATGCCCCATCTCAATTGCCACTTGGTGTATTCTGCTGTAGATAGCCACTAATTAGCAACAAAAAGCTGCCGTCCATCAAGAATGCTCCCCTTCCCGCCGACGGCCCCGGAAACGAACAATTCCCAAGCAACCTCCTCGTTATTGCGCTCCTCTGGGTGCCATCATGGATTTCGTGGCAGTTTGGCGGCAGCCTGAAGACGTCCATCTTTTTTGGCCTCTTCACCACGGTGCCTATCCTGGTCGTCCTCTGGGCCGTCATGTCCACCGTCAGCCCGCGCATCAACGACAAGGTCAAGCTGCCGGGACGCCCGGTCGAGCACTACCTGGAGTTTAGAAAGCCTCTGGACAGGGCGCGGTGGAACGGGCGGCACAGGATCCCTATGCAGACATTTTTCGAGCTCTACTTCAACGGCGACGTCGACCTCAAGGGCGATTGCCTCGAGGTCCTCGAGTACCGCCACGACTGGGCGCGCTTCAACTTCACCCTCGACCTCTTCCGCTACGTCATCTTCACTTTTGCGCCCGACGTGCTCCTGCACCACCGTTCGCAGGATGAGGACCAGGTGCGCCCCAACTACGACCGCGGCAACGACCACTATGCATGGTTCCTCGGGCCCCGCATGATCTACACGTCGGGGATTATTTCCGACCCCACGCGAGAGGAGACGCTAGAGGAGATACAGGACAACAAAATGGCCGTCGTCTGCGAGAAGATCGGCCTCAAGCAGGGGGAGCGGCTGCTGGACATTGGGTGCGGATGGGGCACGCTGGCCAAGTTTGCGAGCATCAATTACGGCGCCAGCGTCACCGGCGTCACCCTCGCGCGCAACCAGACGCAGTGGGGAAACGATGCACTGAGACGGGCGGGCGTCCCCGGCGAGCAGAGCCGGATCCTTTGCAGCGACTACCGCGACATTCCCGAGACGGCCAAATTCGACAAGATTACGCAGCTGGAGATGGCCGAGCACGTCGGCATTCGGCGGCTGGCGACTTTTTTCCGGCAGTGCTACGAGATGCTCGAGGACGATGGCTCCATGTACGTGCAGGTTTCCGGGCTGCGAAAGGCGTGGCAGTACGAGGACTTTATCTGGGGGCTGTTCCTCAACAAGTACATTTTCCCCGGCGCCGATGCATCTACGCCATTGACGTTTTATGTGGCGTGTCTCGAAAAAGCCGGATTTGAGGTCAAGAGGTGAGAATTATGAGCGATAACTGGCGAGATAACAGGCTAATTTGTCGTGATCCAGCGTTGACACTGTTGGGGTTCACTACTCGGGTACTCTCTGGAGGTGGTACCGCAACTGGCTCGGCAATGCAGACAAGATCAAGGCCGCGTATGGACAGCGGTGGTTCAGAGTAAGCGAATCCATGAGATGATTGACATTCAGAACTGACCAAATGTAGATCTGGGAACTTTTCCTCGCCTACTCGACCATTGCTTCTCGCCAAGGCTCTGCCACCTGCTACCAGATTGTGGTGGTGAAGAACCTCAACTCCACACATCGAATCGAGGGCGTGTCGACGCAGTACGGCCTGAGCGGGGCTTTGGAAGCAAGCCGGGCCGCGGGAAAATCAGTCAATCCCAAGTAACTTGAAGTGTAACAATAACCTTTTCTTTTTTTAATGCAGCCCATGGTCGTGTTATCTCGGGCGGGAAATTGACACCTATTTCGGCATCATGTGGAGTTTTTGGGCAAATCTTTATTCCATTGAAGTAGCACCTAACTAATAGCACGCCGTATTCTTGGGTGCATCAATATATTCACTATAAAGTGTGTAATGCGTAAAGCTTATTTTATTGTGTGATTTCGGTACGGAGACATGCTCAATTTGCAACTGCAAGGGAAGATGTTGGCTTTGTAATTTCTCTCGGATGATGAAACGTTGCCGGTATAGTAGGCCATAGCTACTAGCTATCGGGATGAATGCCTTACCACTTACCCATTTTACCTCAATTAAGCGAACCGCAAAAGCTTCGCCATACATCCTATATTTAGAATACTCTCCAAGGAATTGAGTGAGACTGACCTAGCGCATTCACTGTGGCACATATTTGGTACCCGGAAATACCACCGCTTGGGTCAGATTGAACATCATGAGACGTAGCAGAACTCGGTGAGATAACCTTGGGAAGTTTTTAAATTTCGAATGACGTGAGGTATGGAAATTCATTTGCTCGGACGATGCACACTCCCGGGTATGTGGGAGAGTACTAGTTGGGTGCCGAGGTTCCTCTACTGGAAATGGAAACGGTTGCCGCTAGACTCCAAAACCCCACAGATGCCGTGGCCCAGACTTTATACGAGGCCCCAGCAACTTCCTCGGACAAGTCTGTTGTATTCAGGGAGCTTCGGAGTAAAATAAACAAACTCAGATTTCCGGGGGTGTATGCCTTGGCTCGTGCAATTACCAACTGCGATCCTTGGCTACATTGGATACCAATAGCCTAGTATTTGACATGACTGCCATTATAATCTGAAAGGGCAAGCGTACCGAGGGGTGTGGTATTGCCGCGGAGCTCTATAGAAGCGCGGCCCAGATGAGAACATAAATGAATACAGCCTTACCATGTACCTAATGAACCAAGTTTCGGCCATTCAAAGACTCGCTTCATTGACTGAGTTTGGACGCTAACTTAGACTCGTTCATATTTCATTTGAATTCATACCTATTATTGACGACAGCCAAAGATTCACTGGAAACCGATCAATTTGGATATGTCGGATTTCAAGTTTCTCATCCTTTCGGTCGAAGAGGGCGTTGGCATCATTCAACTGAACCACCCAGAAAAGAGAAATGCACTTGGTTGGGAGCTCCATTATGAGATTATCCGAGCCCTTGAGCTCTGGGCGGAAGATGACAAGGTCGCCGCAGTCTTGTTTGTAGGAAACGAGGAGTACTTTTGTTCTGGGTGGGCTCTCGACGTCCTCCAAGGAACCGACAAGACCGGAAAAGAGCGGACAAAGTTTGTCGACTTGGCCTATAAGCTGATGATAGCCATCTACGACTATCGCAAGCCTACAATTGCCGCAGTTGCCGGCACGGCCCCTGGGTACGGCATGGACCTTGCCAATATGTGCGATGTGACAGTCGCTTCGGAGAACGCCCGGTTTGGGTCAACACAGGTTAAATACGCCATGAATGGGTTTTATTTCGGCATGGTGCGCAAGGTTGGGGCGCAGAGGGCGCGACGCATGCTTTTCACGGGCGATCCAATCTCGGCGCAGGAGGCATACCGTGTTGGGTTGGTCGACGAGCTGGCCCCGGTCGGCCAGGTACGGAACACTGCACTCAAGCTAGCTAAGCATATCGCCGAGGCGGGATCAGACATGACAACAGTGCTCAAAGAGGTGGCATTGAGGGCGAATAACATGGACCACGTCGGAGCAACAGCCTATGAGCTGCGAGTCACTGCTGATCTGGTCCAGCGCAGTGATTTCACCAAGATGATTAAAGAAGGGGTGGAGAAAATGAAGAAGAAGAAGAGCAGGGCTATCGAGAGGCTATAATAGATCTGCTGTGTATAGTTCTGAATTAGTTTCATAGCTCATATCCGTGAATTTGACCACTACTCCAGCAACTCAGCATTTGAATATACGGTATCCTTGAATTTACGTGACCTTTTTGTATTTATTCGTTAAAGTGCCATAAGTTAGGCATAGAGGCAGTGAACCAGTATTGAAGAATCTCCTTGAAGTTTTAATGGCATTCTATACACTGGTTCATCTGTTCTGACTTGCGTTTGTCTGCCAATGTCCTTGGCTAGATAGGTGTAGGGTAAATTATAGAGCAGCGGATATCTTGATAAGATTGAGTCATGAACACCCTATATCTTAGACCATAGTGACGAGGAAAGAGTTGTAAATAAGATGAATAGATGTTATAGTAACTGAGGTACAAATTACTGCGTAAGCGGGTGTTTGATAGAGCTAGGCATGTTTTAGAGTTGCAGCATGTGTGCTTTAAGAAAGAAGATGGCAAGCTGGATTTAAATTTAGAAGATATCACGAACAATTTAGCTGGTTCTCTCGTAGTACCGCCACTCATCTCCCTACGAATGCGTTTTATAAATTTGGATTTCTTAGGAAATGGGACGCTTGTACTCTCCTCTACACAGTCATAGTTCGAATTCTACAACTTGGTAGGCCCTCCCATGGCTTTAAGCTCACCTTTGTAAAGCTTAAGCAGCTGTCTCACGGCCAAGTCTATCAAGATGTCCTCTGACCCTCCAGGTACACGTGTCAGGTAAACCTCGCGGGAAACCACTGTCTTGTCAGCATGGAGGACTCGCTGTTTAAAAGCAAATAACAATAGACTTACTTTCGACCAGTTGGCCTTGTCCAGTCAATGTCACGCTGTTTCCACCAAGGAGGAGCTGGGCCTGTTCTACACATTCGGAAAGGAGTTTCCCTGCACGTACTTTGGCAAGTGCAGTCTGGCCTCCAAGAAGCCGGTCGGCTTCCTCTTTTGGTAGCGTATTCATCGAGTATGTAATCTGTTCGATCCATGACCATTCCGCCTCGAGATTTGCTCCGGCTGTACCAAGCCTGTGTCGGACTATTGGTTGGTCGATCAACGCCTTGCCAAATGCCTCCCGCTTCATAACATAATCAAAGGCTGTGCTCAGCACCTTTCTAGACTGCATTGTTGCGCTGATGGCTAGACTGAGCCTTTCATGATTGAAGTTGGTTAAAATGTACTTGAATCCTTGTCCCTCACAACCAATGAGGTTGTTTGCATCCACGATGACGTCTTCAAATGTTATGAAAGTGGTGCCTCCTATGCCGCCGGCGGCAATTTCCATTTTACGACATTTGACACCGGGGGTGTTCTTCAGTGGAATGACTAGTAGCGACAGCCCTGCAGCTCCAGGACCTCCGGTTCTAACGCCAGTGGTCGCATAGTCGGCCCAAATTCCAGTTGAAATCCTACATAAACACATCAGCGATGGATGGTTATTTTTCCAAATTGCAGATTCGAACCATTTCTTGGACCCATTGACAATGTAGTGCTTGCCATCCGGCGACTTGACTGCCGTGGTCTCAATGTTGGCAACATCGGATCCTCCGCTTGGTTCAGTGATGGCGATGCACGATCTTGTACGGCCGTTCAATAGGTCAGGCAAAAGCCGCTTTTGCAATTCTTTGCTTCCGTAGTTATAAATAGGAGGAACACCGAAAGCGACTCCCGGAATGATCACAGAAGCCGGTCCCCAAAGCCCACAGCGATATAACTAGTGCCACTTAGATCATGGGTATCTTAAAATAGGCCTAATGATGAACTTACTTCAGCTGTATAGATCAAGTAGTGAAAGTAGTCATAGTCTCGTACTTTTAGTCCACCTGGGAGTTCCGCAATGCCAGCCAATTCTAGTTGCTCGATCGGCAGCGGAGCTGGAAGGCATGGGATAATGAAGCCTGCTTTGGCGAAGGCTTCAAACAATCCAGATGGTGCGCCTCCTTCCTTCTGCCACTGCAGGCCATCTTTAAAGTACTGACCGATAAAAGATCGACAAGCCTGCTGCCACTTGCGATGAGACGCATTGTAGTACGGGGATGGGATGCCAGTTAGCCATGGCGACTCAGAAAACGGGACAGAGGCCATGATTAAATACAGTCGTTGTTTCTTTAAAATGTACGGGATGCTGCTTTTGTTTCTTCCAGAAAGAATCGACGGAACTATTGTTTTTGAAGCTTTAACGGAGATCTATATGACAAAAGTCCTCCCTGCTTTGTGACAATTGCGGATGGCTAAAATTTCCCCATTTGGTACTGTGAAGGTGTATTCCCATGGCCGCGGTTTCTTCTTCCGTGGCTTATAGATTATCCTTGGTTGTTCGGCAGCCATCAAATATATGCACGCACACTACCGAGGGCCCTTTGCCGTATTCGGAAAGCGGAAGCCGGTTGGTAGCAATTCACTGACTGGTATTAATATTATGAAGCGTTACATGCTCTAGAAAGCTAAAAAGAAGTTTGATCAGGTTTCTCAAGATGGATTGTTCTGTTACAAAATGCATCACCATGTAGATGCCACTGCTAGATTCTATATATCTTATCCCCGCATACAAAGATGGACCGTGCCGCAGAATTTCGATATCTAAAATTGATTCTCATCAGGCTGACTAAACATGTATTTTTACGGCAAGTCTATTGCTCTCAGATGCAGCTATCGTTTATGAAAATAAGCACCAAAGTTATTTCATCCTGTGTCGGTTCAAGTCATTATAGATTGGCGCCTTTCGATGTTTCTGTGACTACTTGATTGCGGAGTAGACGACGCAGGATTTTCCCCGAAGTACTCTTCGGAATCAACTCCACAAAGAAGATTCCTCCTCGCAGCCACTTGTATTTAGCCATCCTATTCTGGACCAGAAGATCTAATTCCTTTATAAGACTTTTGTCAGATTGCCTCAATGAATTTGTGGACCTCTGCACGTAGGCTCTGGGAACCTCCTCTCCCTGGCCGTCTGGGACACCAATTACCGCACATTCAGCTATCGCTGGATGCGTGAGTAACAAGTCTTCCAGCTCGGCCGGAACGACTTGAAAGCCCTGTTTTATGGTTAACAGATCGATCTGAAAATATAAGCCAGCTAGACGCAATTGTTACATACCTTGACCTTGATAAGCTCTTTCAGTCTATCCACGACGAAGAGATGCTCAAATCCACTGGACGATCTCTTGAAACATCCGATATCGCCCGTTTTAAGCCAGCGCTCATTTTTCTCTTCCAGAAAGGTTTCTCCTGTAGCTGCCTGATCATTCAAGTAGCCAAGGATATTACCAGGGCCTTTAACCCATATCTCGCCTGTCTTGTCGCGCTCCGTAACCTCTTGGCCATTATTACCAATAATCTTCACCTCGCATCCCACAACCACGGATCCTGAGCTACCCTGCCAGGGGTCATGTGCGCTAGTGTGACAAACACATCCAGCCGCCTCTGTTAGACCATAGGCCTGGCGAAAGACCCAATGTGGGTAATGCGTGGCAAGACGAGCAATCGTCTCTTGGCTGAGTGGTGCGCCACCACTGACCACAGTTTTGATAGCGGAGAGGTCATATTGCTGCAAAAGGTCTGGATTCTTACTCATCGATACTATTATGGGAGGGACAATATTTAGTGTTTTGATTTTGTACCGAGAAACCCTCTCAAGCATCATGGTCATGTCGAATCTCGGCAAGACGACCACTGAGTCTCCCCGATAAGTGCTGAGGTGGCTGATCATGACTACCCCATATATATGAGAGTGCGGCAATACTCCGAGAACTGTTTCACGGCACTCTGGTCCACCACGGCCCCTTTGCTCGAACAGGGTCATTTGAATGACGTTGGCGATGAGGTTTTGGTGTGTTATCATACCTACTTTCTAAAGGAAGGAGAGAAGTTAGAAATACGAAATAAAACCACGCAACATAGCCAAGGAATAAGCTATGCAGGGAAACACTTACTGGCGGACCAGACGTGCCACTTGAGTGAGAAAGAAAGGCAATCTGCTTCTTCGAGCGCCCCGGAGCCCACTGTAAAGTTTCTATATCCGGTAGCATGGTCCCCTTTACCATAAGATCCCTTATCGTTTTTTGCCCAGGTTGTCGGGTAGTTGTGTCATATTCAGGCATGTCGCAAATATATATTCGATGCTCTGGAATGCCACATTGCGTAGCAGCCTCCTGTGCAACTTTGAAAAGAGGTGGCACCGTAAAAATGACTTTGGCTCTTGCCTTCCGTAGTTGATGCGAAAGTTCCCACGCCGTATAAGCGGAATTGACTGGGGCGCACACCCCATTCAGCCTGTGTACCGCCCATGTTAATGTCGGAAGATCAATCTGTACTTGATTAACAACTAACATCTGATCTAAGAATGCAAATACCCACTGTGTTTAAGGCAAATATGGCCACGACCTTGTCCAATTCGTAGCCTTCATTTACAGCCCAACCAAGTTCAGACGCAAGCCCCTTTGCCAAGGTCTCTGTCCTGGTTTTCAGCTCACGCGCAGAGATAACGCTGCCCGATACAGCACAAACGTAGGGAGGCAGTGAGGTATCAAATGAAGCTCGCCCATACTTCTCATTAAACATGAATTCGAAGACAGATGTGTCAGGAATCTGTGGCATTTTGGGAGCCCATGATGGTGCAACGAATACCATGTTTGCCAATTCACGGGGTAGATTTGGTACAGAAATTGATTTAGGTGTTTTCTTGAGTGCGGTAGATAATATTCCAGATGTACTACATTCTGAATGAACGCGGGTATGTAAGAATTTAATAGGTGTCATAAAATCCACCATCTGATTTTAGTAACAGGTCCTCGGTTGGCTCTTCCGTTTAGCGTGGGGAAGTATACCTCGGTCCACCATGCCGCCAGCCTGCCTCATAATGGCCAACCCGTCTCACGAAGACTGGGATTTAACCTGAATAATGGATTCATTATAGATTTGGGATGTTTCCAGACAATGGCTTCTAGCGATGCCATCGAGGCTAATCCCATTTGAGCTACACCATACGGTCCACCCGGACAGCCTTCCATTCAATAATCTCACCCTGTTCTCAGTCGCTACTATGTCAGGAATCAGGTAAGTAAAGAGGTCCAGGACCTTAAGAAGACCTTGTAAAATCTATCCTGATCTATTTAGACTGCTTCAATACGTCTATATATGCCACTGTCCCCTTCACACTGGGCCATTCTCGCGCGGAGGTACAGAACCAGCTTCCAGCACATGTAAATCAAACCGACCCCGAGATAGAAGCATTCCTACAATTTGAAAGTAGTATCTCTCGAGTCATTCTTCAATCTAACTATTCCCTACGCAATATTAGCAGAGTCCTGAGTGTTCTTCTATCATGTACCTACCTCCTGAACATAAGTTGCCAGCAGGGTACCATCTTTCGTGAACATCCTTGCGGTGGCTAAAGATCTTTCATCTCCTGACCAAGGACTATTGGTGTCAAGAAACACCCACTCATCAGCTCTAATACTGAGGGGTGCGTGGAAATAGATGCTGTGACTTAGGGTAGAGATCATGCCGACTGCTGTCCCGGCTGTGAGTGACGACTCGACACTTGTTATGAGTGAGTCTGGGAAGTCAAACAGCCCGTGTGCATATGGAGCAACGGAAACAGCGATCCAATCCGTCAAATAAGCCAGAATTGTCTGCTGGACGGCAGGGTCACTACCCTTGACTATGTTCCTTGGCGCACTAATCCAAGATTGTAGCCATTTATCCTCCGGAGGACCATTGATGTTTTTGATCGCAATAGGTAATAACTGCGGAGAATACGCCACTGCGTCAGACGCACTCTCATTAGCTTGTTCCTTTTTAGGAGGCATCTCTATCGAATGTGGCATAACAGGAGCATGTTTCACATGAGGCTTGTCAGAGCTTGAACGCACAAATGAGAAAGTGCTCATGTAGATGCACTTTCCGTTCTGGTATGCTTGAACTGTTCTTGAGAGAAAAGACGTTCCATCTCGAACTCTTTGAACAGAGTAAGTCATAGGAAGTTTGTTGTTGCCTGGTATTAGGAATTGACCATGCAATGAGTGACAGAGAAACCCATCCGCCGCAGTTCGTTGTGCAGCCACTAGACTCTGTGCGATAACAAGTCTTGGTGTCAAAAACCATTAGCAACCATCTAACAGACTGAAGCGAGGAAGGTTTTCTCATTGCTAGACCTACCCACCATATATTCCCCTCCCTGCTGGAGGATGCCAGAGCTGCTCAATAGTAGAAAATACATCCTAGGAGATGAACAGCCTCAGTAATAAGTCTATGTGACAATCGGCATGAATCGTATATAATAGAGCTTAATAACTTACTGTTTCAGTCTCGACCAACTCCAGCATCCTCTCCAGCTTTGACAGTTCAGGCGAACCCATTGAAGCGAGAGAGCCTATCATTTTGACCTTATTGAGTAATTTTGAAGCGCAAGTTAACAAGCAAGTTCGAATAATGGACTTATGTACCACTCGGACTGGAGATCTAAACATACGACCCACATCGAAGCCGGTCCTATGTGCAACCGCGCCGGCTATCCTTCCTAACTAGGAATACCGCCCTCGGTCAAAAGGGGCGCATAGTTAGCCGGGAGTACAGCTACGTGAGTGTCTAGGAACACCTTTCCTCGCAAGGGTCAATCAAATGCATGTTATGACGTTGGTAAGCGCCCACCCAAACAATGCCATTATCCGCGGTTCACAACACCATAAACAGGTTCTACTCGGTCGCGATTAGCGAAGCCGGTAGCCTCGGGGCAGGTGATATTCCTAGATTATGCGACGCCTCGGTACCTTTCAAATATATCAAAGCAGAAGGATCGCACCTGGATCGTCATAGAGCATTATTCTGCCTACGCTTTGCCAATTATTTTGTGTCTCGACTACCACCATAATCAAAATGGCCAACATTACCAAACTTAAAACCGTCAACACCTGGATTGACGAAGGAGTCGGCATTATCCAAATTAACTACCCCGAAAAGCGCAATACACTCGGATGGCAGGTCCATCATGATATGTTGAAAGTACTCGATGAGTACAAGGAAGATAAGAGTGTTGCCTGCGTACTGCTTTACGGTAACGAGAAGTATTTCAGTTCCGGCTGGGCAATTGACATTCTCGAAAGCACTGGAGGCGAGAGCAGACAGGCCTTCTCGGACATTGCTCTGAGATTGATGATCACCATCTACGATTATCCCAAGCCCACGGTCTGCGCTGTAGCAGGTCTATGTCCCGGATATGGTATGGATGTTGCCAATATGACCGACATTACGATTGCCTCTCGAAATGCGGCATTCGCTGCCAGCCAGGTTAAATACGGGCTCAATCCGATGACTCACCCAATGTTCAGAAAGATGAATTATCAGCGCGCAAAGCGTCTTCTGTTTACTGGAGACCCCATGGGTGCGGAGGAGGCATATCGCACCGGCCTTGTGGACGAGCTGACTGAGGTGGGAAAATTGTTTGAGAAGTCCTTGGAATTGGCGAAGCACATCGCCGAGCGTGGTTCTGAGCTTGCCATCAACCTCAAAGAGATGGCTCTTCGTGTCCCCAATATGGACCATGTTGGTGCTACGTATTACGAGACTAGGTTCACAAATGATTTACTTGCGCGCCCTCTCTTTGCGAAGTTGGCTGCGGAGGGTATTCAGCGGATCAAGGAGAAGAGGCCCAAGGCTACTGAGAGGCTGGGCAAGCTATGATACCGGTCACCGTCATAGATAGGAAACCCAGATGAATAGGAATCAATCACTTGAAACTCGTCCTATCTTGTAATCGATGCTGACGTTGATCAACGACACGTACGCTACTGCAATGGTGCTCCACAGTGCTCCGCAGTGTGTAGCCGCACCAGGCTAAGTAGTCATAGTCCTCAATTCGAAGCCACGGTACCGATCCCAGAATACATAGTAATCATCTCATGTATAATGAATGACGCACCAGGATTCAAAATTAGTCAGCCGAGTTGAGAAAGAATAGGCAGTCAAGTCTTGGGGTTTATGGCGAGGAGGTTACCGACCTCGGCATCAGTGGACCCGGACATTGTGACCAGCCAGAACAGGGCCGTCGCTGCCGGACCCACCTTAGCCGCGGCGAGGGTGAATGGACTCCACGTCGATAGCGTGGTACCTGGGTAGAGTGTACGGGATGCATAATTCAATTCCGTATCAGTCGGTAATTTGTAGCTACGATAGAATCGGCGATTAAAAGACGTTGGTCGCATAACTAATTTCCCCAACGTCTAGCCATGGTGAGGTGAAGTAGCAAAGTAGGATCAGGTGGGTAAATGAATTGCATGCAGGTTTGTTCTTCTCCTGGTTTATGTACGGACGGACATAGGGACAAGGAAGGCAATATGTCATGCCGTATTGAGTGAACATCTTGAGCTGATACTGTGCATTCAATACCACCAATATGACACTAGGGAAACAAAGAATTAGAACGAGAATCGATGGCGGCTTCGTAAATCGACGAAGCTGTGCTGGTGCCGAGACAAACAAGTGACGACTCAACGAACCAACTCATCGTTCACATAGCGATACATTCATGCCTATTTTGGAAAGCGCGCCTCGCCTATAGAGTCACACTATCTAAAACCACACCAAAGAGATCAGCGGTATGAAATTGGCCGCGTGGTAGCGCGGCTATGTTTCCTATTAGATGGTGTTCAGCGTCAAATGGGTGCGGATACGGCTCAGCACAGCCGAGGCTGCTCACAGAGCCGCGTATTAAAAGTTGATTAGGCCTCATATCGTCTCTTGCGAAGGTATTCAATATTCCAATGAGCTCCTCTCACTTCAAATCAACCGATATTAGCAACTCAACCTCTCACGATGCCGATTCACTCTCGATGGACAGTGTCAATCCCTGAGGTTTCCCTGCCTGAATGGGTGTTTGGTTCGTCTTTCGGGCCTTTACCTGATGTCAAGGCATTCGTTGACGCCGATGAGCCTGATGATCGACATTTAACCTTGTCTGACTTCCGACTTCTGTCCAAGCGGTTTGCTCTGGGCCTGCAAAATGCCGGCCTGCATCCTGGGGATCGGGTGCTCCTCTACAGCGGCAACAGCATTTATTTTCCTGCAATGTTCATGGGAATCGTCATGAGCGGCGGCATCTTCGTCGGAGCAAGCCCGGCATTTGGAGTCGCGGAGCTGGCTTATCAGCTCAAAGACAGTGGCCCAAAGTCCATCATCGTTCAGAAGGCTAGTCTTGAAACTGCCCTCAAGGCCGCATCAATCGCCGGCTTTCCAAGGAGTGAGATATACATCTTCGATGACTCCATTGTTCCAACAACCGGGGACTGGGTTAGTAAGGCAAAGCATTGGTCTTCGCTACTGGCTGGTACGGTAGACGCGCAAAAGTTTGACTGGGTGAAACCGTCGAACCCACGCGAAGCTACATGTTGCCTAAACTACAGCTCTGGAACCACAGGACTTCCGAAAGGCGTTGAGATATCACACTACTCATATATTGCCAACGGGGAGGCACAAACCTACATGGGGCTCGCTAAAAGTCCTTCCAAAGTTCGCGTGGGGACGAACACAACCATTTGTTTCCTCCCCATGTATCACGCGGCGGGGCAAGCTCAGTTCGTCATCAACAGCCCCAGGATGCGTATTCAGACCGTCGTCATGCATACATATAACTTTGAACAGGTTTTACGTAATATCGAAAGGTTCAAAGTTAACATGGTCACCGCCGCGCCTCCAGTCGTACTACAGCTCGCCAAGAGCCCTCTTACTTCCAAATATGATCTCTCCAGCCTCCAAGAAGTACAGTGCGGCACAGCTCCCTTATCTGCAGAGGTCGCGGAACTGGCCGAGAAAATGCTGTGGCCCGATGGGTCCAATTTCATCCGACAAGGATGGGGAATGACGGAGCTTACGTGCGCCGGGACCTTGTGGTCTCATGATGATAGAAAAAAGACAGTATCAGTGGGTGAGCTTGTCCCAAATGCGAGTCTGAGAATACGAGATGGCGACAAGGAGATTACCGAGGCCAACACGCCAGGTGAAATATGGTTCTCAGGGCCCACCGTAATGAAGGGCTACTGGTTAAAACCGAAAAATACCCACGAGACCATCGTCGAGGAAGACGGGATTCGGTGGCTGAAAACTGGGGACGTCGGGTACGTAGACAAGTACGAAAAGGGGGGGAAGGTCTTCCTCGTGGATCGCGTGAAGGAGCTCATCAAAGTACGCGGCTTTCAGGTCTCTCCGTCTGAGCTAGAGAACGTTCTGCTCGAACGGGAGGATATCCGCGACGTCGGGGTTGTGGGAGTCACTGTTGGCGGCGAGGAGGTGCCTCGGGCCTACATCATCAGGTCCTCGGATGTGACAGAGGAGCAAATCATTAGCTGGATGGAGAGCCGGGTCGCAAAATACAAGCGGCTGAGAGGGGGCGTGGTATTCGTAGACAGCATCCCCCGAACTCTGGTGAGTATAAACACTACTGTCATCCCCGCCACAATCCTGATTTACACTAACATCGTCCTCAGTCTGGAAAGATCTTGCGGCGGAACCTTCGGGACATGGCCCGTGCAGGCCCGAAGGCGAAACTAGCTTAATGCTGGGATTCTCAGCCCGGTAGCTAATGGAGCGAGGTTGGTTCCTAAAGTGGAATATCGGGCCAAGGCCAATGCGCGGGGAAGCCAAGCTTTGCGGGGTAGGTTGGCCTCTTATAGAGACGTGGTACAATTATACACGATACCGCATATTAGTGATGACACAATATACGCTGGTCTTTTCATCCTCAACTTCGCTCCGCGAGCGGGCACCTTTTCTAAATCGTTTTGATCAATCCAGCCTCTTTCTCCTCCCCTTTCCATTATCCGCTGTGACAGCTTGCCTATAAAGCTTTCTCCATCTTTGATTGCCCAGTGAATTATTATTGTAATCGTTTAGTCTACCACGCCCTACTCTTTCACCATCCGTTCTACCCAAGGCACAATTTCCGCTCTCGGGCTCTATATTCATTCTACCACGGCTGGCTCGACATGTCTCCTTCCACGACTGCCACCCCTGGAGCGCCCGTAAACTTCGCCGGTGATCAGGCGTTTACCGGTAGACGACGTGCTAGTAAGGCCTGCATTGCTTGTCGAAAGCGAAAGGTCCGGTGTGATGTAACAAGGAAGGGTGCACCATGCACAAACTGCCATCTTGACTGCAAGACTTGTGTTGTCAAAGACAGGGTAGTTAAACAGTGAGTTAGAGGCCACAAAACCCTAATCGACTATGAAGACCATACTGACATGAGTTACCACAGTCCACTGTCCAATAATAAAGGCATACAGCATATGTTTGACGCTTTTTCCATACCGTCTACACCCAGTCGAGAACAACCCGAACCGCCCCACTCGAATACATCGTCTGGATCCCTTAGGCTGGCGGAAAGCGACAGAGAGACAAGCTTGACCCCGACGGCGGGTAAAGAGCACTCCGTTCGACTTTCAGAAAAAGGGTCATCGCCCGTTGCAGAAGCAAACCCTGGTCACAATACCTCCCCACCGCAACCTCCCTGTCAAACACAGTGTAAGTTGCGTTCTGGTACGATAATCACTCCATCTCGTCCAGTGACTCACTATATAGGCAGCAGGGTCTAATGCTGCCGTTAACGATGCAGCCCACTGCGACGAAAATGCAACATTCCCACAGCAAAATATTGACGCTCTCGGGCCGACATCAGATATAATGATGGTGCCTTACTTATCTTATCCATTTCTCGCTATAGAAAACTTGGCCAGTTTGACTCCAGAGGACTTGGCATTCCTGGAGATCAAAGGCGCCCTGCACGTCCCTGCAAAGCCAGTGCTGGATGAGTTTGTCCGTCAATACTTTTTGCACGTGCATCCGTTCTTACCACTGGTTGACGAGAGCGAGTTTTGGGACCTATACCAACAAGAAGAGAGCTCCAACACTGAAAGGAAGATATCCTTGTTGGTATTTCAGGCCATCGTCTTCGCATCTTGTAGCGTGAGTATCACTATCACCAAGTGCCCCCCCCTGTAGGTGCTCCTGACCGACGCGATAGCTAACCGAATGGCAACCAAGTATGTGCCTTTGGCAGTAGCAAATTCAATTGGATATGAAGCGATTCGATCAGCAAGGTCGGCATTGTACCGCAAGACAAAGGTACGGCCAAGATCAAACAATCTCACGTAGCAATCGAACCTCTCTAACAGTCGCAAGCTCCTCTACGACTTCGCTACCGATAGAGAACCTTTTGCAATTGCCCAAGCCGCCCTTTTAATGACCTTGTGGTGCGTTCCTGAATCTCAACCCGTGCAAGCAAATTCAATGTGGCTTCAAATTGCAATACAACATGCTCGCTTCATTGGCGCCCACCTCGCATGGGAGCCACCTGCGGATCCAGATCCAGACTCCACAATTCCCAGCTCACTGCAAGAACCCCTGATGCTTAGAAGGCTCTGGTGGTGTTGTTTGGTTCGCGACCGCTTTTTGTCGGTAGGCTTGAGGCGGAGCCCCCAGGTCGCCACTGCACAGCCGGCCCTCTCTATGTCTGACTTTGACAACGAGATAGACAAGTCCCAGGTTAATGACGTCAAGACGAAGCAGATCTTGGCTCTCGTCTTCGTTAGAGTTACTCACCTGTGTAATATTGTACTAGGTCTGCTTCTCCAACTACGTCGCTCAGATGATGAGCCTCGGCCCTTGGATCAAAGTGCAAGCCGGTTGGCTGAATGCAGAGCGGCACTCCAGACATGGCTCAAGCAGACGAAACTCGAAATCGATGCGGCGAGTAACAGCAATGGTATCCACCAGCACTCTGCAATAGTTCACAGAAATCAAATGTACCTTTTCTATTAGTGCGTATTCCCAACTCGTTCGAGTCCGAATGGTTGATGGGCATGTGCTTATCGGCTCGCACATTAGTGCCTGCAGCTCACTCCTCAGCCGCCAGCAAGTCCTCCTTTACTGCTCTCAGCCTCAAACTGCTGTCCCATGTCTCATTGAGAGCCCCAAATTTGGGCGAGAAGTACAAGCCGCAGCACTAGGTACAGTGCAATGCTTTGAAGAGCTCTCTAGGCTTGGGCTTGTTCGCTACTTGCATTCTAGCGCGTGAGTATTTGGCTCCAGCCGTCGTATTTCATCTACTAAATAGCCCAGAATGGCATTCATGTCGATACCATTGCTTTTCCACATACTCGATGCCAAGTTTCTTCACACTGCGAAGGTCATCGCCGACGTGGAAGCAAGACGACGCCGGCTGCAAATCCTGACAAATGTCGTGAAGGAATATCGGCCGCAATATGACGGAGTTGAGTGGCTGACCTTTGCGCTTCGCTATGTCGTTGATCTGGCGCAGTTCCAATCGTCATCCGTCTCCACAGCCTCAGTCGCTAGCTGGACTGATCTTTTGACCGAGAAGCCAAGTTTCTGCCTCACCCTGACTCTAGCAATTGACCTTAGTCTCAGTAAAGCTAAAATCCCTGATAATCGGGACTTCCCCTTAGTTCTTAGAGGATCCTTTCAACCTAGGTTGCAGCTGATTCGTACGCTCAACTGCACTGAAGCAAATCGGGGCCAGGACTTGCGGAAATCAGTTTCTGACAAAAGTGACTTTGAACCATTCGCTGGCCTTTCAGTAATACACCATTCGTCTAGAGCAACCTTTAAGCCAGATGAGAATATCCAGCAAGGTGGACCAGCCAAAGAGGTACTCCTTCAAAACACAATCAGAGCTGAAGACACAGACTTGGTCTACAAGGATGGGCAGATCATCATTGAAGAGCCAACATCGCGCCTCATTGAACCGGTAATGCTGGAAAGGAACAATGACCAAACTCCTTGTTCCGAAGAGTCAGTTCCAAGTCAAACCTCGCCGGAGTCGTTTGATATATCTTCTTATTATAAGCTCTTAAGCGGAGGAGTTGGTCTTAATGAGCCCTTTGATATAGGCTTTGGAGATGGCAGTATATTCTAGTCACGTAATTAACCGGAACATAAGATCTGGCAGTAATGTTTGACGTATGATGTGTTTGTAAAATCCCTTGTCTATTATTCAAGGTGTTTCGAATTTTGTCTATCTTTTTTCCCTTTTTTTTTAACCTTTACATAAACTTTCATTTTCATCCAGTCCTTTAAGCCTTTCCAAGCTCCTCGGATCGGTCGGTGGCGGCCTTGACGGCTCGAGCGACAATATCCTTCAGGTTGTCGTTCTCAAAGCTGACGAGGGCGGCATGGGTGGTGCCGTTGGGGCTGGTGACGTTCTTCCTCAGCTGAGAGGGAGGCTCGGTGGCCTCGACGAGCATCTTGCCGGCGCCGAGGGCAGTCTGCTTGGCCAGGCGAGAGGCCTGCTCCTCGGAGAGACCCAGGCTAACACCGGCGGAGATGAGGTGCTCGACAAAGGCGAAGAAGTAGGCGGGGCCGGAGCCTGTTTTGTATCTCGATCAGTATCAGAATGAATTGAGGGGTTTTAGGTCAACATACCAGAGATACCAGTGACAACATCGAGAAGCTCCTCCTTGTCCACCCACTCGGTGGCGCGGCTGACGCTGGAGAGAAGGGCGGTGGCGAGCTCCTTCTCGTCGGCAGAGACGGCGTCGCTGGCAATCAGGCCGGAGGCACCCTCGCCGACCAGGGCCGGGGTGTTGGGCATGACACGGACGACGGGGGGAGCGGCGCTGCCGCCCTGCTTGAACCACTCGATGAAGCTGGCGAGGGTGACGCCGGCGGCGATGGACACGATCAGGGGCAGGGTCTTGCGGTCGGCCCAGATGCCGGCGAGGTCGGTGCAGGCCGTCTTGGCGACCTGGGGCTTGACGGCGATGATGACGATGTCGGCGTCCTTGGCGGCGTCGACGTTGGACTCGGTGACGCGCACGCCCAGGGCAGCCATCTTGTTGCGGTTGACGTCCCAGGGCTCGGCCACGAAGATGTTCTGCTTGGGGATGTCCTTTGCCAGCAGGCCGCCAATGATGGCGGCGGCCATGTTGCCGCCGCCGACGAAGGAGATTTGGGCTTCTTTGAGAGTAGGGGCCATTTTTGTTATTCTTGTTGCTCTTCTTTCCGAGGTGAGTCTGTGTCTGTCAACGTGCTTGTCCGCTGGGTTTTAAACAAAAGCAGCAATTCGGCTGTCGTCGTCTTTGCGCCGCCGGCCGCCGGTCGGGGTGGTGCGCGCCAGTGCAGCAGGTGGGGTTGATTCACGGCGACTCATTAGTCACAGACTGGGGCAAGCTGGCTACCCCGCACCACCAAGCAATTTGGGCAAATGTCGTCGTGATGATGGGAGAAGCGAGAGCCAACGGGAGGTGGGCAATTAATAGTCAATTGGGATATTTGGTTTTCTTTTATTCCTATAATTATTCCCTTCTTCGATATCTGCTATACAACTTCATCCAGCAATCACAACCCATCACTACTCATATTCACCCCGCAATTCCTACGCCACCACTCTTCACCCTCAAAACCTCCCCCCGCCGATGTCGCTGCAAATTTCCCGCCCTACAATTTGTCACTTTTCTCCCATCATCTCGGATCTCTTAACAATCCGATCCGCGATAAAGCCAGTGCCTATCCAACGCTCCCGATACGATCCCACAGTCTTCCCTCCCTGTCCAAAAAATACGCTATCTTTTTGCTACCCCGTACTCTGTAGAGCGCTTAATATCGGCACAACTGCCCCGACCTCGAAGCGACCACGCCAGACCAAAATTGTCATGAGCTTGGCGCCCACCCTCAGACAACGCGAACGCGACTCGTATCGATTCCGTAACAGAAAACGCACCCCTTTGCAGCTTAAATAGGCGGATTCTTCGTCTTCGCCCGCGCAAAGCCGCGAGGCATTTACCACGTGCAATTTCCCCACGACGTCAGTTAGCCGCCGGCCGTGGTTGGTATCTCGCGTCTGTCACCTGAGCAGTCCGCTGCTATCAGGCCACGACAATGCGACGATGACTCTGCATAAAATACTCCAGCGGACGAAACGAGCTCATTGGATCTATAAGTGACAAGATAAAATAAAACTTCGTACAGCCGGACAACATGGATGGCTAACCACCTAAACTAATATTCAAATCTCCACCTTTAAACCTTGACGACTACCTGAACCTCCACATCCTGTTTGTTCCGGTTCCTTTTAATACCCGGATTCTTCTTCTTCCACTTGCGGCCACCCTTTTTCTTATCTTTCCCTTCCTCTTCCTTCTTTTCTTCCTTCTTTTCTTCCTTCTCTTCTTCCTTGACCTTCGTTGGTTGGCTAGTAATTCCAAAGCAGCTCTGATTCGTATCATCAGGAGGCAACTGCACTTCTTTTGGGATCGAAGGTGATGAACCTTCAGCACCTTTCCTATAAATTCTCACGTATTCGGTCGCTTCCTTTTCCGTACTGAATTTCTTGTGCTTGTTGCCCCTGTATCCTGTCACGGATAGCTCGACTTCTCTGTTTGAGGCGGCATTTTAGCCCTTGTCTGACTGACTCAAAATCGCGACTTGATCACTTACGCCCATGTACGAAAGACACCGACATCTCGTCCAATTGCAACGGCGTAAAATGATTCACCCATGACTTTGTTCCGGTTGAGCTTGGCACTCCTAGCTCGGGTTAAATAGTGAAGACACAGAGGTGGGCTTGACAGCCAAGATTTCAACATAACAAGCGTACCAATGAATAATGATATGTAGACACAGGATCGATCAAGACGATTTAGCTGCCCCTTTTATCATGAATCACAGATGCCCAATGTGCATTTTGATTGAAAATGCAACGCTGTGGGAGGCCGACCAACTCAAGTCAGCTGTCCGCTTAGAAGCCAATAAAGCCCGACCACGATGTACCATTTGTACTTTCTAGACGTTCAATGTCGGTTCCTATCCCCTGAGTGGCTGGAATTCTGTCTGCCTTGCCAGAAGTACGCAGGGCCTCTCAATATGTGTGATCATAATGAATGTGCATTGCGCACCATAATAAGGTAGCCCCAATAGGAATCTGAGAAAAGTAAGAGGTTAATGTAAATGCCTGCTATCCGTTTACGGCAACTCCGAACCTAAGAAAATCACCAAGTATGTGATGCTGCAAAATTGGTGTCTCAACGCCCGCAATCATTTTGTGCACATGAGGCTTCATACTTCAAACTCATTTCTTAGTAAGCCTGCCTCAAGGGTATGACTGAGTATGTAACAACTTGTTCTCATTTTATAAAATTGACTCCTTCAAAACTACAACGCAACGGCCCTATTTACTCGACGTGGACAGCCGATTGGTTCTTCCTCGGTGCATCCTCGTCGTGAGTGGCGCTCATGAACTCAATATCCTTTGGCTCATCGGGCCTAACTCCAACCTCCGTCGCTCTATGGCTGTCCATGAGATCCCTGTTCCATACGTTCATGTATACGGGATACACCATGGCCAGAATGTAGCCCACGAGAGGGATGCACATGGCAGTGGAGGCGTTGGTGGCATCCATGACGGCTCCAGTGGCCGGGGTGAATACGGTGGCACCGGAAATGGCGGCCACAAGAAAGGATCCTCCACGCTTGGTGTGGCGACCAAGACCACGGAGACCTGGTGAGACTGAGGTTAGCTTCATTGATGATCGCATGGGAAACTCTGACAGGTGTTGACATACCAGTGGCGAAAATACAGGCAAAGCAGGCGGACTCGAAGCAAAAGACGACAATGAGAACGCCAATTCCAGCGGAACCCTTAGTTCCGATTGCCGCAGCCATAAATACGGCACACAGGGAAAGATATGTGGCAAGGATAAGACGTGGCTTGAAAGCGGGAATCATCATGAGACCGGCGGCGATGAACCGGTTTGCAGTGTACAATCCCTGGGCCACAGAGAGCAGGTCCGAGGCTTGGGCCTTGGTTTTGCCGTGGTCCATACAGTAGTTGATGAAGTAGTTGGCGAGGGCGACCTGCGCACCAACGTAACAGAACTGGGACCAGACGGCGAAGAAGAGGTTGTACTGCTTGCGCAATGGGCCCGGGTCGTACTCACCAATCTCACCCTCGAGGAGGGCCATGTCGGCATCAGTGATTTCGGGCAGAGGGATGAAGAAGAATACAACGATGAGACAGCCGACGAAACCAGCGACACCGAGGTAGACCCACTGGACATTGGCGAGGGAATCGGCGGTATCGAGGGTCGAGGCGAAGAATACGCGGGAAGCCAGCAGGGGAGCAACAAAGGAACCAGTTCCCTGGACACCCTGTGCAATGTTGAGTCGGACTTCGGAGTATTTCGGGGGGCCGCAAATGGAAAGGAATGGGTTGGCAGCAGTCTCGAGGGTGGAACTGCGTAAATAGAGAAGTTAAAAAGGCTTCGGAAAGTGTTGGTAGCAGAGCGCTTTCGACTTACAGGCCAGATCCGACGATGAACATGGAACCGCAGAATCCACCAAATGACTTTTTCAAGCCAGAGGGCCAGAACAAAAGGCAACCCACGGCGAGAATAGAGAGGCCCGTGATGAAGGTGGTGCGGAAACCATACTTTCGAAGAATCCACCCAGACAGTGTGGGTGGGCAGATGAAGTAGGCACCAAAGTAGGCCGCGGCCAACCCAGAGGACTGGGATCCACTGAGGTTCAGAAGAGACTGGAAGTGAGAGTTGAGGACATCTAGGAGACCGTATGCAAAGCCCCAGAGGAAGAAGAGAGTTGTCACTTCGAGGATGAAACCGTTAGCTTCCTATTGAGACAAGTTGGTGATTGACCACGTCAAGTTGACAAGCCTTACCCGACAAGTTGGGTACAAATGACTGCTTCACGGTCAAGTGCACGGCGGTTGCGACGTCATTGTCTGCCTTGAGCTTCTTTCGTCCCAACATTGCTGGTGTAGTTGTGTCCTTGGAAAGACTACAAGCGTTTACGCGAAGTTGGAATGCACGCTCGGCGGAAGAACTTTTGGTGTTTAGATCTCAGAAGACAATAGATCTACAGCCCACAAAAATACATTTTGCGGGGAAGCAGTAGGACTTTTAAGATATCCGTGGGAAGATAAAAAAAAAACATTAAATATAAGACTAAACAGCTAGCAGGTGCCCTTCCCCACAAACGCGTTGAGGCCCTATTGCTGATGGAAGGGCTTTACGCAACAACTGACCGACAATACGGCCGTTACCGTGTCGGACCAGATCATGAACGGCACGGCTCGGGCGCAGTTCGCCCGAATAAGGGACCATTCACCAGCCATGAGGACGAAGAGGGCGTTTACTAGCTCAGCGCCTCCAACACCAGTTCGGGCTAACTTTGTGGCCAGAGGGCTCCGAGTCGATGCCCCGTCTGGGCGGGCTCCCTAGCGCCCAGACTTGCCCTCCCCCCCGCACCTCGTCCCCGGGGCCCCGCAAACACATGGAGACTGGGGTTGTCGGATTGGCCTGGTGCTCGAAAGCCGAAAACTGGTGCCGGCCTGCATGCGCGAGGGATTCGCGCCAACGATTATAATTGCCTGATTGAGGCGGTGGCGGGAAGGGGAGCAAGACGAGCGTCTCCAGCCTGCCCCAGCCAACGCGTGGTTCGTGAGACGCTAGAGCCAGCAGTTTCGGGGTATAAGCCCACGAGGAGGACGAGCGAGTCCCCAACGAGGGCTGGCTTGGCACATTTCGTGGGTCATTGTCGGACGAAGTGGAGGGGTAAAAGGGGTGGTCCATTCCCCCACATTCCTACAAGATGGCTTTCAGCTAGGGAGCTGGGGAGCGGAAACATTTGCTTGCCTCTCGTATTTCGCAAAGATACGCGGATAGCGGGCGGTTCTGTCCCCCGGTTCCCCCGATCCTTTACCCCGGTATTTATTGCTCCTCTGCTGGACAGATGGCTCGGGGTTGGGTGTCACCGATTACGACAGAGGGACTAATTAACCTAACCTCTCAAAAAGTGTGGCCTCGGTATGGACAGCCAGCACATCAAAAGGTATATTTTCTTGGCAACATACCATTTCTGCAGGTTGATATTTTAAAAGGACCTCCAGCATCGGTTGACACCCACATACGAATAAGCAGAGAACTGCTCAATCTAACGCTAAGGCAACTCGGGATGTGGGCACGAATGCCGAGAAAACAGCCGCCCACCATTTTTGTGACCGCTGCGGAGACATATGTATGACATCTGGTTAGCTGGCACCAATAGTCCGAAATGGCGGAAATGAAAGAGAAAAAATACAAATGAACTCGCCGCAGTTTATTTTCTGCCATTTCGCTCACCCAGGTGCACTCAATGGCGTGGCCCCGATTAGCTACTGGGGTTGCGGGCATTTCCTGTTCTCGAAACGTTCTACGTGCATGCACCGCGATTTGAGGGCCCAGCCAAATAGAAACAAACAAGAATGAAGTTACCAACTAAAACAAATCCGACTATTTCTGGCTCCACAATCCTCTGAGAAACTCCTCGACTTGAGTAAACTTATAGTCCGGCAGGATTTGGTTCCACTCGTCCGAGACGTTCCAAAGGCCCCGGCTCATACCAATCAAGATTCCCCTGGTGGCCATTTTGGAGAATGCCTCAATCTGTTCTTCTGGGACAGAAGGTAGCTCTAATCGGGTATAATTATCGGTCTTGAGCTCTCCCTTCTCCAGATCTTCCATCTTCAGCCATTCAATCTCAAATGGCTTGCCTGCAAGTAAGTCAGCGTTTGTCACTTGCGTCTTGGTTCATGGCCAATGCATACCTCTGATGGATTCTCCGATGCGGAGGAGTTCTCGGATAGTGATGGGGCTTCCCCGGATTCCTCCCACTGTTGGCCATTCTCCCTCATACTCGATGGCACGCGCAACGACATTGCCGATATCCGCCACCGTTGTGTAGGCGTTGTAATCGTCCAGTGATCCTTCCACAGCCAAGGCCCGCCCATTCTGGAAATCCATGAGAAACGGCAGGGTGGAAATGTACTTTGACGTCTTGTGTGGGTGGCCAAGATAATTGAGGAAGAAGCCAGGCTGAAATCTCGTGTATTGGATGACCTTTTGAGGGGATATTAGCAGTCTTTCGGATGGTGGCCATTGGGTTAATATTTTACCTTCTTCTCCTTGTTCAGGCTTTCCAGATACTGGCTAACCTCAACCTTGCCACCGTACCATGGGATTACGTCAAGCGAAGATTCCAACTTGACACCGCTAAGTTCCATTAGCTATTTCCCATCCTTTAATTGTTGCATTGCCTCTCGTCTGAAAACGAGGAAGTAAATTCACGACTCACGTTGCCCACTCTGACGGCGCATATCGCTTTACACCGGCTTCAACTGATGCATCAATGAGACGCTTCTGTGTCTCGTTGCCTGGGTCAAGGTGTACCGCGATAAAGCACAGAACTGTCTCCACGCCCTTGAGCAGAGAAACTAGCTCTATCTTGTCTTCAAAGGTTGTCTGCACCCATTTGACGCCCGGGAGGGATGGAAACTTGGCAGGGTCCTGTTTCCCGAATTAATACGAGTTTTTGACTCGGGGCGCCAAGCCGCTAGCTACCTTTCGGACCAAAGCAATAACTTCATGCTTTCGAGTGGCCACTAAGATGTCCAGGATCTCTCTTGCAAGTTCTAAAATGGTAAGATTAGCTCTGTGTATACACGAACTTAAAACTGAAGATGCTCAGGTGGGTATTTTCGTACCGCTGCTAGCTCCGGCAATGGCGATTCTTGTCATTTTGATAGTGATTGTTGGTATTAAAATGGAATTATGGATTGAATGTTGTGTCTGCTTTGAGAAATTGAATATTAATCTCGAAACATGAACAGGCCGTACTTATAGGGGATTTGGATCGTTCCGTTGGCCAAAGAGCAGATTATCACAAGCCGTGAGCACTTACACTGGACTCCGCAATCCAGCGGATTTTGCCATTTTGGTAACCTGGTGGGCCCGTACGGATGGGCCAACTTTGGGCCGGTTATGTGATCGGAGGAACTTCACTTTGGCGCTAGCGTCTGGCCTGCGCGGAGACGGGATAGCTGACAAATTTGGCCAAGCAGGCTCAGATAACATCACATAACAACGAGGCGGGCCCGTCTTCCAATTTGACCCCGACTCACCAACTAAGTACGCGCGGAAATTATTTGACATGGCGGCTGCAGATGACGAGATCCGCGTGAGATGCATCTCCCCGTTAGTGCCACCAGATCGGGCTAACATCGTCAACAGCGTCGGCGGGAAAGGGGGCGTCGAGCCCAAGCGGCTTATCGCGAACGCCAGGCCGAGGCCACTCGATCCATGATGGACCAGAATGATCTTCTTAGGGATGGGATCCATGAACTCGCCAATACTATTCGCGGGGATGAGCGCCCGGAATTGCTCAACGCCGTACATGCTCTGATGAGGACGGCCGGCATTGAATCCAGAGGCCTACAACAGCAT
The DNA here is from genome assembly GCA_020623665.1 of Calonectria multiphialidica. NCBI lineage: Eukaryota > Fungi > Ascomycota > Sordariomycetes > Hypocreales > Nectriaceae > Calonectria > Calonectria multiphialidica. The sequence goes on from JAHVYC010000019.1 coordinate 193,869, forward strand.
GAGACCTCTGATAGCGATACAAGTATGGATTGGCCTACCAATAGTTCTCCATACACTTCTAGCTATGACACCGGAAATAGGTCTAGCCCGCCGAATCTCAAATCCACCCCGCCACAACGCATTGTTGGCAATGTATGGCTGGACCCACTACATTACATGAGTATCTCGCTACCGCCGGAAGACATCCTACCTTATTTAGGGCATGCTTCAAAGTCATTTGCGGGGTTACTGTTCTGGTCGATCATGGGTCACTTTCAGAGTGGATGCAAGCAGCAGCATGCCGAGCCAAGCGTCATGATCCGGAAGAGCCTTTCCCATTCGGACACAATGAAAGATATAACCACGCCGTTTGTGGCGTCCATGGTTTATGCCAGGTTGGAGTACATGAAAAACGGGACAATCAGCCCGCACAATGCAGCGGCTGCCGAAGCAGACTTGGGAATGGTACTTCATGGCCAGGTCAGCCAAGAGTACAAAGCCAAGGGTCGGGACCCAAATCAATGGCTCACATGTGTTTCTATTGAAGCGCACGTAAGGAAGATGTTCGGCGAATATGCCTTTGGGTTACTGGAGGATGCTTTAGCAGGCGGCGAAGGGTCTTCTCTGCAAGACCTCGTCAACCCCATAATTTGCGAACTTTATGACAGCGGCGTCTGCTTTGGAGACGGGCCGAGGTGGAATATCGATGTTGTGGATAAAATATTTCTCGGGCGTATTGGCGAAGTTTTGGTCTCTGGTTTATAATAGAGGTTTAGAAATGCGTTGTGTATGGATATAATGCTACCAATAATCTACATTTCTTTCATATCTCATTGGTTACAACTCGTCATGCGAAGAATCATCGACATCTTCATCCTCTGTATAGATCCACAGCGGCCCATATCCTGTTCCTTCCCCTCGCACCACGTCTACCTGAGGGGCTTGTCCAAGATCTGGGCCTCCTGGGAGCCATGGCTTCCCTACGGCAGGCTCAGTACGAGGAACGTGGAGAGTCGCCTTTTGCATCCTCCTAGCGCTCTTCACGAATCGCTTCTTGACGTTTTCATAATCGGGAACAGTAAGCTTTCCGTCACGCTTCTTGAATACTCCGTCCACCATCACGTGCTCAATGTCGCCAACACTAGCATGGAGGATGACTGCAGCTACTGGGTCTAGCCATCCAATCAACGCCGGGCTCGTGCCGTCCCATACAACTATGTCCGCCTTGGCACCCGGGGCAATAACGCCAAGGTCAGGTCGTCGGAGCGCGAGGCCTCCATTCCTCGTGGCGAGTAGAAACGCCTGGTTGGCAGACATGGGGTTGTTCCACGGGATCTGCCACTGGCTGAGAACATAGCTGTAGAGAAGCTCCCGGACATATCCGAGAAGGATGCGAGCTTGGGTCAGAATGTCGGTCGAACGAGAAAGAGCCTCATCGATACCCAGGCTAGATTGGTCCAGGAATAGGTGCGCGCTGGGGTTGGTCTGGCCCGCCGAAAATTCAGACTCTGGGTTGATTGAGGTATACTGATTCGTAGACTTGAGGAGGTTATAATTGTGAAAGTCCAGAAAGCTGGAGTGGGAGAAGACGATAGGCGCAGAGCCGTTGAGAACCCCCAGCCGATGCAATGTTTCGGGTCGATTGTCGACTATCGATTCAACGCCACAACACAGCGGTTAGTAAGCAAGCCCAGAATAAAACTATAGAATGGAAAGGCGCCTAGGAATAGTACCCAGTGGAATTATGTGAATGGTTTACTTACTGTTGTATGGTCCATGGACCAGATGCGTTGTTATGACGGGAAGATCAAAGTCTCTGCAATACAAATTAGAACGGTTTTCCTCTACCGGGCCAAACACCATAAATCCTCCAGTGCCGATTCCACTTACCGGATGATGTCGAGCAACGGGTCGACATTGGGCGCAGACCATGCATCGCTCGCAAGCCCAAGGCTGGTCAATGAATCCTTCTTCAAGGCGAACCTCTAAACAATCTCTCTAAAGTCCGCCGCCTGTTGCTCCAGTGTTATGTTGTACCCCATGCTCCCCAGGCAGTAGGCGAAAAAGACCCTGGCGCCACTGTCTATGGATGCTTGCAGCCCCGCCGCTCCATTTTCCTTGTCCCATATGTGGTGTGCGTGATCCAGCATGGTGGTGACGCCCCCGCTGAGCGCCTCATATGTCCCCATGAGTTGCGATATGTATATGTCCTCTGGCTTGAAGCACTTGGTGACATGGGGGGGGAACTTGTGGTGGAAGTAATCCCACATGGTGTTGTTCGCGACCACGGTCTTCCAGGCAGTGTACCACCCGTGCCGGTGCGTGTCAATGAAGCCAGGTGTGATGATTCTATCCGAAGCGTCAATGATTTCTATATCCTTGATTTCCTTGATGTGGGCTGGCTCTTGGCCCTTGGCGTAAACCGCAGTGATTCGATCATTTGTGATGAGAAGTGAGCCGCTGCGAGTAATTTGGAGGGATTGGTTGGGTTCGTCCCAGCCGATAATGGTTCCACCGCGAAACAGTGTCGACGAAGCTGAAGCCCATGCAGCTAAGGATTGGAGGGCCAATATCTTGAATGGCGCGTAGGAAGCCATGATATTGAGAACGCGCAAGCCTTGGCCAATTGAGCTAGAGAATCATCAGGCGATGGTGTTTTCAATTGATGACCGGTAGGCGCTTTTTATATCTAATAAGCAGGCTGCCATATTATTCCCATTACACAACCTATCGAATGCTGCACCTTGACTGTAGATGGCTTGGCATTCATCACCTCCGTGCCCAAGTCCGCGCTGTTGTCGCGATCAGTCGCCGTCCGCAGATTCTCGGCGTTATTTTGTCCGCGTATGGAAACCGAAGGCCCATTACCCACGGATAACGCCGAACCTCCCCCGCAGTTCCCACTTCACACCCAATTCCTCTGTGAATGGTTAATTGATAAATTCAAAAACTCCAATACGTGAATAAGGTTTCCGTCATTTACAAGACGATAACCAGACGGCTACAAATTCAGTGGGGAACTAAGTCGTGGGATTGCCGACTTTCATTAATATTACCAACATCGGCCCAGTTCCTTTGATCGGCCTGTGATGCAGGATATAAGAGTTTTAGCTCAATTAATGTATTTCAATACCCAATTTACTAATTCTTAAGGAGACTGCTGATCATGGACCTTGTGGAATTGCACTCGTGATGATTAGCATAAAGATTGTGGACTGGATCTGATGACAAAGCTGTGTGGTAAAGAGTCTTGTGTGAATAGCTCATGGACTACAAAAAAAGCCTGTCAAGGCGCATTTCAATGGGGTTCCTTAGGAAGATCGAGAAAAGAGCGCACAGCATCGCCAATACCGAAGCTTCGGTGAGCAATAAAGGGAGACAATAGTAGTTGCAGCACCGTCACGTTGCTACCCTGGAAGTGGACTGCGCCTTAAGATGAGGCTAAGTTGTGGTGGCAGTGCACGGCTGGACGAAATGGACCAATGATGTCATTCAGCTGCCCCATGCCTGTCGCCTTATATCCAAGGTGCGAAGCGGGATTCATTCTGCGCTAAGAGTTGAATTCCGTGTCTCGTCGATGCCCAATCCCGGTTTGGCCATTTCTGGTCTAGTGTGGGCATTGATCAAGGTGTTCTATGAAACCCGGGATTAGAGCGATCGACGTAAACCCATTTGGGAAGAATGCAGCGCTTGCACTGCCACGCGCCCCAGGTCACAGCTTCCAAGCTGGAATGCAATATATAAACAAGACTGCATCATCCCACAATGAAGCTGAGAAAACATCAACATCAGAATCAAGCAAGCCTCTTCTTATAACTACGCTCTAAACCATACTATTTATTCTTCACTTTGCTGAAACCAACGCCTTTGCCTGCCACAAGACCACAACTCAAACTACTCAAAACACCACCAAGACCTAGCCAAAATGAGCTCTATTCCGTCATCAGACTCAGAAGTCGACGCCCCGCCCGCCTACAAGGACGCCGTCGGCGGCTACGCTGCGGGTAGCTCTTCATCACCAACCGCATTTCCTACAACAACCCAGCTCCAGATTCAAGCTATTGGATACGACACAAACCAAGCCCTCACCGGCACGACGCTGGAAAATATTTCCGTCTATCAGGTGGACTCCGGGGAGTTGGAATACATCTCTCTTCGACTCAAGAAAAGCTCAAACTCTTGCGCTCTCGTGCGCGGCGCCGATTCGAACCGCACCCCTTTGATCGCAACCATCTATCGCTGGGGCCCGGGCAGACATCCCAGAATGAAGATACTCCCCTCTGACACCTCGGCCACGGTCGATGAAGCCATCAATTCAGACCACATCCAGTGCGAACAGGTCGAAGTCCGAAGCCGCTCCATCATCTCGCGCACGCAGAAGATGGAGACGTCCTTTGGCGCCTTCCAGTGGCGCTACGGTAGCCGTTCGGAGCGCAAGGAGGATTACGACGCAGCCTCGCTCCTGATATTGGAAAGGACCGACGTCGCCTCGTCAGCTGGTGGGAAGAAGGGTGTTCGTGTCGCGCAGCTGGTGCGCAACGACGAGTTCAGAACCCTCGGCACCAGCAGGTGCATGGGTGGCAACGGAGGGAGGTTAATGATGGACCTGAGCATGTGGGCAGATGATAAGAGAGCCAGCGCCAAGGACGTTGAGGCGTTCGTGGTGGCTGGATGCATTTGTATGCTGAAGAGGGAAGCAGACCGCTTCAGAGACAACACGATTGCGGCCGTGGTATGAGGTTGATGTCGCATACCTGCGAGATTTGTACGAATAGAAGAGCGATAATGTAGTCTATTAATGCCTGGTTTTAATTCTTACCCACCAAGCCTTCTCATCTATTGTTCCATCTTAGCTACTGAGAGGATGTTCACGATTTCCAATGCTCGGATGCGTTCTAATTCTATGCGAGAAATGGCGACAACTAATGTGAAATACTGATTGAAAGGATAAGGCCAATACCCATCTCTTTGAACCCAATGTTTAAATGACCCGAGTAAATCTGGGTCTATTTTAGGAACACCCGGTGAGTAAGCGGGGACCCGCTTCGTCCACCAGCACCATTACTTCCCCCTCTTACAATTGCACTAGGACATGTCAGCGAATGCTGTCCCTAACTATAAATCAGCAAGGAATCCCCGATTTGCTCAATATTGAGAGTGTGATTTTTTTTGTACATGATCATCGCTCGCACGTGAAACACGTCAGACAATTGACATCCTCTTGTAATAACCTCGTCAGTTATAGAACGGATCAAGGCTCTTCGACCTGGCAGGCTTGCCATCCCGCCACACTCTACCTCATTATGGCTGAGCCGTCGGATAAGGAAACAAAAACGCAAATTCCAGAGACGAACAAGGAGGATCCATTCCAAGATCTCAAGGACTTTTCGTCGACATTCAAGATACCAAAATTCCCTTCGCAAAACGAGAAGAAAAAAGAGACAGGAGATAATCCCTCATATATAAGCAGGGACGAAATGGTCTTCCTGCCGTCACTGGAAGAGCTCAAGTCATTTGCAGCAGATTTTAAGCTGCCAGCGAAGATCCCAACCGGTTCTCAACCGGCAAAAGACACAGCACCTGGGGTTGAAACAGGTCTCAACAACAATGAACCATCCGGCCCCGACTCAAGCGACAGCAAGTGAGGAAATTGTTCAGATTCAACGGAGTCGTTCATTTCAAATCCGCGTGGCTCGTCTTAAAATTAAGAATAAGAAAAGATCATGTATGGTCTACGATATGAGATGTGGTAGTTATCCATCAGACCCCCAAAGGTGGATTGCTTGTCTTCTCGGGACATTCAAGCGGTCTGGTTACATACATCAATACGGTGATTGAACAAACAGCGGATGTAGACGTTTTTATCCATCCAACTCTATATTGCTTAGTACATATTGATTCAGGTTTATGCGTGTCTCCAAATCAACCGAGCGGGTTGGGGTCTTATCGTGGAGGGTTGGGTGTGGAACCGCTCGTGAATAGGAACTCTGTCTTACGGATCGCTCGGCCAAAAAATGTCTTTCATCAGTCCATCTTACTTCACCGCTATGGCCTGCAGCCGGCTTTGTTCGGCGAGTACATTTTTGGTTCGAAATGTCCAGCTGATCAACAAGCCTCAAACAATCCAAACTTCAGAGTTAGAAATTGAATGGAATTTGATAAATGCATATGCTTTCAAAAATAAGATATCTGTATGTAATCTAGAAGAAGGAAATTCACCAACTTCTAATGTTAGCCTTTGAAATGTTTTGATAACTTACTGTATTACCTAGTTGTTTTTTATTTTCCGGTTTAGGGTTGTGGACCCGTTCGAGACATTGGACACGTCACTCGAGCTCCAATCAACCGGCTCTTGCCGAACCCGGGACCGATATCTGACTGCTGCGGCTGTCCACATCCAAGGTAATCACAAGGCATATATATTCTTCTTCTTCTTAATTCAACCTTTCATATTGGCATGCAGTATTTGGTATTCTCTAGAACGAGGGCGAGAAGCATCTGTTTCAACATAGACTGTACAAAATTATCATGGCAGACGAGGTCTCTCCAACATACCAGCCGCCAGGGCTGATGATGCAATTGTGCTATGCCTTTTGCTGGGGACTTATTCACTTGATTATGCGGCTCACTTTCCTGGGCCGCGAGATACTGCACCTTTTCCGACGGCAAAACAGCTATCCCGACATGATCAAGCGTTATCGTGCACGTCGAAAGCTCCCTGTCCGGTTGTCACCCCATTCTCCTCCCTTCATTCTCTGTGACAGCACGGGTGGAGTTAACACTCATTGAAATAGCATTTTCTACCCAAAGTCGTACGATAAAAAGTCCGGGGTGCCTCTGCCGGTAGTATTTACGGTTCATGGAGGCGGTTTCTCCACGTTTAGCGCCACAGACGATGATCGGTGGAACCGCCACCTTGCGGACACGCAAGGGACCCTCGTCATGGCCTTGAATCACTCGCTGGCACCTTTCTCTCGATTTCCGGCCCCGATATACGACTTAGAAGCCGTGCTGCTATCCATTGCCGATGATAAGGAGCTCGCCTTTGACCGCCAGAGAACGGCCATCGGTGGCTCATCGTCCGGAGCGAACTTGGCCTTCGCCGTCGCGCAGCTTGAGAGCATCCGCACGAAACTAAACCTCAAGGCCGCGTTCAGCAGCTGCGGCGGTCTGCAACTAGACATACCACCGCACGCCAAGTTCGCGACGCGTTACTACAAGACAGAATTGGGAGGACAACGAGGCGCCCCCAGAGACATCCTGGGCGTCGTCTTGGATCCCATGCAGTGGAGCTACACGCCCCGTGGCGCGCGCGTAGACGACCCGCTCTACACACCGTTCTATGCAAAACCAGAGCACTTGCCGCCGCACCTCTGCTTCATCGCAGCTGAGCTAGACTTGCTTGCCCACGAATCTTGGCGGATGGCTTGTGATCGTGCCGGTTTCAGGGTTCCGGACACGTCGGAGAAGGTGGGAAGGCCAAATATTGGAAAGGAAGGGGTGCTGGAGATGGAAGACGACAAGTTCGCGTTTGAGCATGTCCAGAGAGGTCTGGACGGGAGCATATCTTCGAGCGTGAAGTGGCTACTCGTGCCCGATGTAAAACACGCCTTTGATTGGCGTACACCGGGTGTATTTGCTGGAGACGCGAAAATGGTTAGGGATGCCGATGCTAAGACGATGAGATCTATCGAGGTGCTTGGGACTTGGCTCCGTGAGATTGCCTGGGAGGTGGATAACTAGCTAGCTAGGCTGCGTTATGTAACTCAATTTATGTTTACCATTGGGGAAACTCCCCAGTGACGATAATTCAAACGATTTCATGATAATTACTCCAACAGAAATGGCCAAACCCTCCGTCTGCTGTACTCTAATGGAGCAGAATATCCGAGCTCACAGCCAGACAGTCGTCCCATTTATATACAAGCATTTCCTGCCGTTGAGCCCAGACCTCTTCCATGGCCTGCAGAACTCTCTCGCGGTGTTGAAGCGGTGCATCTATCAATGGAGGAGTGGATAGGGCATTCTGAAACACTTCTCTGTCGCTCTCCTCGACAACTATGCCACAGATGTAAATGGGAAACACCAGACAGGGCCGCACTTCTGGTAGCACATCGCATCGGAGGGAGTTGGTGATCAGGTCTATGGATGACTGAACATGTTGGAAATCTTCGAAGCCGTGGATAACCAGGTGGAGGTAGATGAGAGCAGTGTGTGCGTAGATGCGTGTTATGAGGGCCACCGTGTCAGAATCGGAGTTGACTGCGGGAGCTGATGCGTCGACATGATCAACGAAGCCCAGGGATGCCAGAGCATCTTTTGTAATGCCGAGTTGAATTTCTTTCTGGATTTCTTGCACAGCTCCAATGAGGTCTGAGCAGTCGAAATCCTGGGTTCCTGGGGCTTGCGTCTTTTGCTCTTGAAGCTTCGCAATGCGTCCAATCTGAATCATAGCCCAGTTCTGGCAGCCCATTATGTCCTGTAGGTTGACCTGGCAATCAGAGTCGCCACTGAAGAAGCTTTCTGGCCACGGAGAAGGCGCTGCGCCTGAGGTCACGGAGAAGATGATGTCCAGCCAGACCATTGATGCGCCAATGGTTCTGAAAGCCATGACTTCTTCTGTCACTTCCGCGCCGTAGTCTGCAAGGTTTGCTTGATCAAGCAATACGGCTCTGGATCCATCAGAGAGACCGATATTGACCAATTCCTTCCCGTGGACGCACTGAAACATTTTAGCAAGAACGCGGAGATGGGCTTGCCACCCGTTGCTATGGTTGGTGAACAGCTATGTGGATATTTTATTGTTAGCATCTCGTTCGAACCCAGAAACTAATGTCCTACTGGAAAGGGAATTGGCAAAACAAAGGGTATCGAACCTCGAAGAATAGGAGCTGCACAATAGATGCCGCGATACCGACTCCAGCGGTCTTGCTTGAGCAAGATCTGCTGGCAGATTGATGAACAAGCTCCAGGCAAGTAGCAAGGTTATCCTCTTGGTATTTGGTATCCCTAGCCCTCCACTCTGACGTCCCTGTGGGATCCGTGACCATGCGCCGGTGGTAAGCGCTCAGCGCAAGTACAGCATGGTACAGGGGCTTAGTACGAAGCAGCATGGACAAGAGCCAACCGCGGCCACCCTGGGCAATATTGGGCTTGTAGAAGGGCAGCTCCAGCGGGAACACGAAATCCAGGAAATGCATCAGCAGGGCATAGTCATCGGCCGAAGGGCAGATTTGTGAGGGCCCAGACGCTGCAGCGTTCTCATCTTTTGTCGGCGACGTTATTATGTCTGCAGTCTTGGGCGCCAGCTGCAGCAGTTGATCAGACTCTCGTACCAGACGCGAGGTGGCCTTGCGGCTGGAGGAATTGTTCTTGGCCATCTCCGCCAGCTCGTTGGCAATCGCCCTCCTCTTCTCACTGTTGTTCATCCAGTCTGGTTTTGGCCCGAAGCCATAGCAGGTGATGGACCGTGACTTGCATGTAAAACATTGAGGCCGGCGCTCGTCACACTTCTTCTTGCGCAAGCGGCAGGTCCAGCAGCCGCGTTTGCTTCGCAGAGGGCCGTTCATGGCGATGTGAGCTTTCACAGCCAATTTATCCCCAGTGTAGTCTCTTGCGACACTGAGTGAGAAACACACACCGTTCAGCGGCAGTCTTTCAATCGCGAAACTTGTTTTCGAAGATCATCCGAGGCGGGGTGGAGCCACTTTGGAACCTCTCGCTCAGGCCTTCTACCGAGGTTGTTAATGGCGAAGTTAGATTTGAATGGCACGGGGTGAACCGTATATTGAGCGTGTGGTTTCGACAGTTGCTGCGCATCAGACAAGCTGTAGCCACTAGGGTCTCGTCACCGCAAGTCATCCCAGAGGCAAGATTTGGCCAGGACAGCGGTGCTTATATAATCAGATGTGGAGCAGCACGGTCTAATCAAATCAGATTGCCGTGCCCAATTACTTTTGTCAGGTCTCTGATCAAGTTGACTGAATGAAGTTGTTCTCAGCCACTCCTGTCTGATTATATCCAAAATTTCTACAAAGGATTAAATGACTAGGGTATGCTTGTTTCTTTGTTCTTGTAGACCCCGCTTTGCAAGCGTACTAAAACTCTCGCCACTCCCCACCGGGACCTATGAAGCCGTTATTGACCCACGGCTGAGTATCCTTCGAAAACTCCCGTATCTTGTCTTCATTCAATTCGATGCCTAGGCCAGGACCCTGCATAAGTTTTATATAGCCGTCTTTGACATCCCAAACCTCAGGGTTCTTCACATAAGAGAGTAAATCCTCGCTGCCGGCATGATAATGGATACCGAGGCTCATTTCCTGGATTGCAAAGTTGGGTGTTGCTGCGTCTACCTGCAGACTGGCAGCCAACGCAATGGGACCAAGAGGGCTGTGGGGGGCAACTGCTACATCATATGTTTCCGCAAAGGCCGCGATTCTGCGCAATTCGGAAATGCCGCCCGCATGAGAGATATCTGGTTGGATAATATCCACAGAGGCGGCCTCCATAAAAGGTTTAAAGTCCCATCGACTATAAAGGCGTTCTCCCAGAGCGATGGGCGAAGTGGTTTGCTGTGATAATAATTTGATTCCTTCGGGGTGTTCGGACAGGAGGGGCTCCTCAATGAAGAGGGGACGGTGAGGCTCCAGAAGAGCTGCCAATTGTTTGGCCATAGGACGATGAAGCCGCCCGTGAAAGTCGACCGCGGCATCCATGCCTAATTCCTTGACAACTTTCACTCTTTCCACGCAACTGTCCAGAGCATGTGGGGAGTCAAGCCAGCCTACATCCCCTGTGGCGTTCATTTTTATGGCAGTAAAGCCTTGGGCTTTGCGGGATAGCCTAACAAGCCGTCAATATGATGCCAATAAATTCCAAAATCTTGCTGTGAATGGGTAACTTACGCCTGTTCCCTAACATTGTCTGGTTTGTCGCCCCCAATCCAAGCATAAACTTTCAACTCATCCCTAAGCTTCCCTCCTAGCAGTTGATATATTGGAACACCGAGCTTCCTCGCTAGTAATCCAATTAGTCTGATCTACTTGGCTTACTAGCGGCCACTTACCTTTTAGATCCCAGAGTGCAATATCAACTCCAGCCAAGGCGCTCATTAAGACACATCCGCCTCTGTAGAAGCCAACGCGCCAGCACCTCTGCCAAATATGTTCAATGTCACTGAAAGGAAGTCAGCGGCGAAAGTAAACTCAGGAAAAGACTTACTCTGCCTCCATGCCATTAAGTTGGGTAGACCAAGCATCAAGGCATCCCTCGACAGCTTGTGTATGGCCCTCTAGAGAGGCTTCTCCCCAACCCACATTCCCGGCATCATCTGTTATTTTGACAAAAAGCCAGCGAGGAGGAACACGGAAGTATTCAAGTTTGCTGATCTTGGCCATGGCGTTACAGATTTACCAGAGGAATATCTTTAAAGATAAAATAAAATGGATGATGCAGCTTTCATTCAGAACCAGGCATTCCGAAATCGGTCATTTATAATAGTAAAGGATGGACCCCATGGGATGGTCACTGCGGGGTATGGCCTCTTGGTCGTATTGAGCTGCTGCCGATTGGATGCGAATCCATGCATAGTGTCGGCTCGGATGTCGGAAGCTGTAGGCGATTGGTTCTCAGATTTTCTAAACGCAATTAAACATGATTGAGTAGAGATTGTCGTCGGCGCCGACACGAATGTCCTCGCCAAGTAAGGCTGCTGCTCAAGCCAGGTTCTATACAACTGGTACATAGGCACCAAATTCTATCAACATGAAAAAATAAAATCAGGCAAGTAGAACCCTTCTTCAGTCTCGCCGTTAGTATTTTAAATCCGGGTTCCAACCAATTAAATAGATTGATTCATTTAATAACAATAAACACCGGGTCTGGCGTCAAAAGTGCTGTAGCGTATCCAGGCTAGTAGACCCACTAATCTCAGCTGGAGTTCCAGGTTATCGATTGAGTGCTGCACTTGCGTACCTGCAAGGGCTTTTACCAATCGTATAATAGAGTCTCAAAAAAGGTACAGGACAAAAAGACCCAAGACTAAACCCCGTTCTCCGTCCCAATCGTCAGAACGTCCGCCCTCACCATCAAACCGCTCAACGTCTCCAACGCCACAGGGGCCAAGACAGGGACAGCCACCCACTCGAGGACGACAGTCCACTCGGCAACGGCAGCCACAAATGTACCAACTGATTCTACACAATCACATGACCCAGGTTCACAACTTCCATCGCCATTGTTCAAGGCGCCGTGCCGACAGTCACAAGATTTAAGTAACCAACGGGAAGAAGGCACAGGATGCACCTGGGGGTTGGAGGTTCAGGATTGTGAGCTTCAAGTAGGATTTTCGCCAGATAGCTAGGGTATAGAAAGTGATGAGGAGTTATGGGATTTGTCGATATTGAGTGAAGATGATGATGTCTTAGGCTAATGGTCTGGTTCAAAGTTGATAGATGCCTCTATCAAAATTCATCCCTTGCAATTTCCCATCTGGAGCCGATGATGTAAATTATGGAAGCTTCGCTGTTTAATTAACGGGGGCGTATTTCTAATTGCATCAATTGTGATAGTTATCGATAAAGGTTTTGACTGGATGTCGTTCTTCCCGCCAGAAAACAGAGAGCTGTGGGGAACGGTTCGCATCACCAATGCCACCCCTCCCTCCTTAAAATGACAGCATCTTTGCATTTTTTACTCGAGTTATTGAACAGTTAATCACTCGCTTGATTATTTAAATCTAATAAATAAGTATATAAATTCGCTACCTTGATCTATATACTTCGCCATATTGGGCAGAACTTGTGTTAGAAATATATCCAAAATTAGAAATAGCTCTAGTAACTCAAGGGAGGGGCTCCTCTCCTCTCTTTTCCCTCATAACCTCAAGGAATAAGCGGTTCTTGGTTGCCAGATCGTCAGAGCCACCGTAATCTTTGAACACTGCATCCATATCCTCCAATGATTTGCCGTTCGTCTCAGGTACAATATAAAAGGTCCAAACAGCCGAGAGAAGGCAAAAAACGGCGAAGAATACGTAGGCTCCAAAACCGGTGTTCTGGACAAGAGGTGGTGTAATCAGACCCTAGATGCAGTCAGCAAATTATGCTATCCGATGTCAGAATAAAATGCAGTTCTTACAATGATGAAGTTGTTTAGCCAATCTAATAAACACGTTAGTTCAAGACTTCCACCATCAAAACATAGGATGCGATTTGGCAGACGTACTGGAGCAAGTGGAAATGGAAACACCCTTGGCACGAAGAGAACTAGAGAAGATTTCTGCTGGCATAGCCCATGGAACAGGTCCCCAACTGGCGCCGAACGCAAGCATGTACAGAAGCAGGAATGTAACACTGGTCCAGCCGGCATCGGTGTGGGAGGGCCAGTCATTGGAAAACTTTCCGACTAGCACAGCGATGATGAGGTGAGCAATAAACATGGCGATGCTGCCAGAGATGAGGATTTTGCGACGTCCAAAGCGATCCAGGGTCCAAAGACTCGAGGCGACACCAACGAGCTGGGTAACATTGAGAACGCCAGACATGATCAATTGCATGTTGTGGTCAAGGCCCATGGTCCTAAAATGGGAGGGTATCATTAGCTCATCAGGTACTTTTTTTATTGCGCTAGGCAGTCTTACTCGAAAAGGGTGGGTGAGTAGTAAATCAGAGCGTTGATACCGGTAAACTGCGAGTCGTTAGTCAGATTATTTCACCATGGTTCATTTTGAAGTCTTACCTGCTGGAAAAACATCAGGCCAGCTCCAACATGGGTTCGTCGCCAGCAGCCTGGTCGGAGACAGTCAACCCAGGTAGCAAACTCAAGCTTGACCTTGGTCCAGCCTCCACTGTTGACGAGATCGGGGTGTCTCTGGTTGACAACGGTCTTCTGGAAACGAGATTCGGCAATAATGTCAACCCACTCTCTCTGAACACGGGCATCGGAAGCAGGCAACTGTCGGAGCTTGGCGAGGTTGACCAAGGCCTCGTCCTCGCGGCCATTTGCAGCCAACCATCGGGGAGAGAACGGCAAAAGAATTGCGCCAAAGCCAAGAAGCAGACCAGGAATAATCTGGATCAGGAAGGGAAGTTGCCACGACCAGTGGGAGTCAATGTATTGAGTTCCATAAGTGATCCAGAAAGAAATCACGATTCCGATGACGATGCTGAGCTCCTCGAACACGAGTAGGGTACCACGAATCTCGGGCGGCGAAATTTCGGAAATGTAGAGAGGCACAACCATGCTCAACCTTTTGTAGTGTAAGTGGGTGGATTCAGTAGCCACGGTAGTGTGGATGCAACTTACATGCCGATGCCAATACCACCAATCAAACGAGCCACGACCAACATGGCATAGTTAACAGAGGATGTCTGGAGGGCGGATCCGATGGTAAATATGACAACAGCCATCATGATGGAATACTTTCGAGAATACATATCCGCAATCCAACCCTGGTTCATAGCACCTGGTTGTGAGATGTTAGTTGAGGTCTCATAAATGACAATAAGAATTCGACATACCGATAAAGGCACCGAGGGTAATCATGGCCGTCATGAGGCCCTTATAGAAACCGGCTCCAGAAGCTCCATCTGAAACCTCAGGGAAGCGGTTAAGGAATTCGTCCATGACCAGAGTCACTGAGATGACTCCCTGACTATTGACGGTTAGCACGCCTATCCCTTCCAGGTTGCATTTCCCATCTGTTGCCTTACTCGTATCCGAACAAAAGACCACCGATGGCGCTGAAAGAAGCACACAAGGCGACATAGCGAGAGCTAAAGATACCGCGGAAGCCTGATGTGTTAATTGGGTTTTAAATAGACTCGATTTCGCCATATACGTACCAGATGGTCCATAGGGTTCAACTTCCCACTCGGCGGCGTAATCGCCCTCATCGTGCTCGGTCTCGAGCTTTTGCTTTTGGGGATCCATGCTGGGTATGTATGCTGGGGTGGATCGATGGGAGAGACGAACCGACGGATCTCGGATGGATCCTGTGGTCTGGAGGAGTTGCTGTTTTTGAACCGAATGCTCGGGATGCAAAACAAGCTTCAATGCAGTCCCAAGCCCGGACTTTATATACTCAATGTCACTGCGCACCAAGAGCCAAAGCAAAGCACCAAAGTCCGACCAGACCATGCCCACACAAAGCCAAATCACCAATCGGGAATGACCCAATTCTTGTGCCTAGCTCCAACCGTTCATATCATGGGGCCCCGCGGGGGGGCAATTCAGCCTGTCACGATACCCCATGCTGCCCAGAGTCAGCCCACAAGCATTCCCCAACGCTAACAGGGGCCGTGTTTGGGGAAGGTTCAGGGAGGCTAGCACGCTCCAATTTGCCTGTGGGGTACAGGATAGGCGCTGCGCGGTTTTCCTCGTCTCCGAGCCCGACCGCGGGCTAGCCAATAGCGCTGCCAATTTCTGCATTCGAGTGGCGGGGAATATTCCTCCTGACTCCAAATTTCCTGCGTCCGGCTGCCCTTTCGGTGGATAAATCGTCTCATCGCGGCAGTTCCCCCCGTGGATGCATACCCTTCTAATCACTCTGCAATGGAGACGCAATGGCTCCAGAAAAGAGTCACGTCTCCCAAACAGCCTGTCTGGTAAGGCCTTCTCCCCGATCGAATCCTTCGGCGACCACCCCGAAATCTAGGCCTGGCCATGGGTGTGCGTGTTGGTTGGGCTGACCTGGTCGCTAACCTTGAATAGAATTGTCGGAAGAGGCATTCCAAGTGTACATGGACACAACCCGTTGACTCAGGACGGCCTCACGAGACGGACGCGTCATGCGACAGGTGCATTGTGCTTGGTGAGACCTGCATTCCTTGCGAGAATACACGGTTCAAACACCACTCCCGCGAGTATGGCTCCTCTTTCTCTATTCTGCAATTCGGCATGTCTAACACCAAAGCATAGTCTAAACCCTTCCAATTCACAACACTGGGTCAAGTATCCAAGTCGGAGTGAGTCTCCATTCCCCCTCACAACTCCAAAGTGAAGCGGAGAAACTAACAGGCAAATCAAAATTCTAACAGTACGATTTATCGATGAGACCGATGACCTTGCGTCATTCTACAATGTCGACGATAAGAACGCAGTCACATTGCGTTTTGCCCCGGAGTCCTTGGCAGGGGTGCCGCTCACAAATGATCCACATCCAGGGCCCAAACAGGCAGTGAAAGGACGTCAGACTGTCATCAATCACGTCAGGAAAGATATACAGCCGCCATTCTCTCCGCTCGTCGAGGAGGCAGCGTTGTGTCGTCTTCCTCCTGGGTCGAGCCTGGGACTCCACAAGGATGCCGGGTCATACGACAACGTCTGCTTTCCACTGCAGAACATCCAAGAAGCCAGGTTAATGAAGTATTACCTGGAATACATGTGCACATGGGTATGTGCCGACACGAGACGTTGCGGGCCGATTTGATATTAACCAGGAGAGATAGTTTGATCTCTGCGACTCGACCCGACACTTTGCTCTCGAGGTGCCCAAAAGAGCTGTGCAGTGTCCCACCCTTTTAAACGCCATCTTCGCCCTCTCCAGCCGGCATCTGAGCATGCACGAGCAATTCGACGAATACGCCTCGACTCGGTACCACCAAAACTGTCTGCATCAGCTATCGAGCATCTCAAGTGATTCGTCGGCTCTCAATAATGACGATCTCCTCGCAGCCACAATTCTGCTGCGCACCCTGGAAGAGCTAGACGGTGAGGCGCGCCGATCCACTACAGACCGCTGCTATCCGGGCCCACAGCTAACATGGTGAATGCCAGTCCCCCTGCTCGGAACCGACCACGAGGGACATTTGCTCGGGATCCAGGTCTTTATGAATGCCCAAGACTCGGCCGTCGTGGCGACGGAGCTGAGAAAGGCAGCCTTCTGGATTGGCCTCCGCCAGGAGGTGACCATGGCGTTTGCGAGCCAACGGTCAATCAAGATTTCGCTGAGCCACCGGTTTATCGACCAATCATTCACAGACGGAACCGACGACGTGTGGGCCAACCGAATCATCGTGCACTGCGCCAACGTCATCGAGTTCTGCTTTGGCGATGGGGACCAGACGGCCAGTGAATATCAAGCGCTGAAAGATTATGACGAAGGGTGGCTGCACGCTCGACCCGCATCCTTCCTCCCCCTCGCGTACGGACCGGCGAATGCTGGCGCTGGAAGACATTTTCCCCAAATTATTTACATGAATCATGCAGTAGGTTAGTATTCGCAACCCTCCTCCAACACCCAATTGTGGGGTCAACCGGCAACTAACCAACGCAACAACTCGCCCAGTCATCGGAGTCGCCCACGGCATCCTAGCGCGGGCCCTGCTGCAGTGCTATGACCCGACACTTCCCAAACTGGGGCCTGCGCGCGTGAATGCCCAGAACAGGCGGGAAGAGGCCGTCCAGGAGGAAATAAGACAGCTGTGCGGCATCGCGCTGTCCAACCGGGGCACCATTCCCGCAATGTTCACAGCATCGCTCGGCATTGCCTCCTGTGGAGATAGGTTCAGCCGCGATGAGGAGAGGGCAGCGCTGCTGGACGTTCTGATAAAGACCGAGACGGACCATTTCTGGCCAACAGCGGGCGCTCAAATTACATTAAAAAGAGCATGGGGTTGGGAGTGAAAAAAAGAATATTCGAGCTAGGGTGTGCCGGTCACTGGATAATTGTTCGTACGCACCTAAAATACACGACCTTTGAAGACCAATCCTTACCCCAACCGATAAAGCATGTCACCTCACGGGCGAGCCACTCCCCACAGTCAGCATGGTATACGGTTGCACCAGAGCGGAGCGACTAACGTTTTGGCCCGAGTTGAGTGGTTAGAGACTAGCGGAAATAGACCGAAAACATGGCTCGAGTCGAGGCAAACCCCTCCCGAAGCTGCTGAACGGGCAAAAGCCTCCGCGGGGGAAATAGCGTCCGGTAGAGGACGACGGTGTCCCGGCCGGGGGAAATTCCCCCGCTCAGGGAAATCTAGCCTCGCAATCCAAATCAGGCCAAGCGTCCCGGACGCGATTGCCTCAAAGTGGAGCGTCTAAACCTCAGCATCAACAAACGGTGAATCGAGTCTCAGCGAGATCTCATCTAGATATGCATGGCGTAGACAAGCGATGAACGCAAATCTGTCCCGTGATGGATCCGCAGACATGTGCCTCCACAAACTCGCAGAGCCCCTTTCCCCAGATGTCTGACGGGAGGAGAAATTGTTTGTTATAAAACGAGATGCCGTCCTTGAATGCCACCATTGAATTCTCCATCCATTATTCCATTCATCTAATAGCCCCTCCATTTTTTGCCCAGTCACAGTAATGGCCCCCAAGAAGCTCAAGATTGGCGTTGCAGGCCTTGGCCGCATGGGTAAACGTCACGCCCTCAACCTCTTTGAGTCTGTTCCCCGCGCTGAGTTGGTTGCCGTCTCTTCCCCAGACCCAGCTGAAAGGAAATGGGCCGAGGAAACCCTGTCAGGGGTTTCAGTGTATGAGAACTATGATGACATGCTCCGACATGAGGGGCTCGAAGCTGTCTGCGTCGCTTCAGCCACCGCCGTCCATGCCTCTCAAACCATTGCCGCTATCGATGCAGGAAAGCATGTGCTCTGTGAGAAGCCCTTGGCAACAACACCAGAGGTGGTAAGTATTTACATAAGGCCATGAAATATTTCAATACACTAATTCAGATATTCAGTCACAAACAGTCGTCGATGCTGCCGCCAAGAGACCTGACCTAAAGGTCATGTGTGGATTCTCGCGTCGCTTCGATGAGAGCTACCGAGACGCTCACGCCAAGATGAGCGCCGGACTCATTGGTCGTCCTTCGGTATTCAGGAGTCAAACATGCGATGTGTTGGATCCTACCGGCTTTTTCGTTGCCTACGCCGAGTTTAGCGGTGGCATTTTTGTTGACTGCTCCATCCACGACATTGACTTGGCACTATGGTTCTTTGGTGAGGATGGCGAGAGCAAGATCAAGTCCGTCTCGGCTGTTGGAATTACCGCTGTCGAGCCTGACCTGCAGAAGCACAATGACCGCGACAACGCTGTCGGCCTCATCGAATTTTCAGATGGACGCATCGTCCACCTCTACGCCTCCCGCATGATGGCTGCGGGCCAAGAAGATACCACCGAGATCATCGGCACAAAGGGCAAGCTGAGTGTCAACCTCGTGCCCACGTCAAACTTGGTGCGCATCTACCAGCCCGGGGGTATTCGACACGAGTTGCCACAAAACTACTGGGAGCGATTCAAGAACGCATTCAAGCAGGAAGCTGTCGAGTTTACCGACTGCTGTCTCGATGACGTTGCGGTGCCCGTGAAGCTTGAGGCTGCAGTGGCTGCCGTGAGGATTGGTGCCGCGCTTCAAAAGTCCATGATTACGGGACAGAAGATTTGGTTCAACGGCCATGCAGAGGAGGTTGACAGGGCGAGACTTTAATTGAGTTCTACTGGATTAAAACTGACATGAATGGGGTCACTTTTTAACGCACACGAATTGGAACTATCCTAGACTCGGCGGTAAAAGGATTAAAAGGACTAGATACAATGGTGTCTCAATTTACACACTGGACGAGATACGAAATAGATACAATAAAATAATACGTATGGCTGAAGCTACTATTTCTTGTTCTATGTTTCTTGTATTCTGGTCTGACGAAGGATAAGTAAACGATGATAAAATCACCAAAAAGGGAGAAACCTGGGGTGGGATGCGTTTCGGTCGGCGATTGAGACAAATATCCTACCTTCCGTGCAGTCATCAAGTGGTGTTTTTGCCTGTGATTTGATAGTAGTAGATATCAATGCAAATGCATGGATTGGATAAGGGAATCTATGATATTGATCACGCTGTCCCCGACACTGCAATTTTAGCCCG